>PVIA01003778.1:0-157966 GCA_004024845.1 Tonatia bakeri
CTTTATATAGCCTGGCTGGTTTGACTCAGTGGATTGACTGCCAGCTTGTGAACCAAAGTGCTGAGGGTTCGATTCCCAGTCAGGGCACATGCCTGGGTTGCTAGCCAGGTCCCTAGCAGGGGGCATGTGAGAGGCAACCATACTCTGATGTTTGTTTCCTTCTCTTTCTCCCTCCCTTTCCCTCTTCCTAAAAATAAATTAATTAATTAATTAAAAAAAATGCTTTATACAAACTCACCTGTAGATTCATTTGAGTTAAGGAATGAATCAGTGAACTTGGAAATAGCTTAAAAGGCATTAACAAAATTACAATGCAAAGAGAAAAATTATTTAAAAGAAATAAACCATATGTTTAATTTGAATCTGAGAAGAGACACAGAATGGGGGAGAAAATATTTGTAAAAAAATAGCTGAATATTTTCCTAAAATAATGAAACATAATAAACTACTTATCTTAAGCTCAGACAACCACAAGCAGGATAAATACTATAACACACATATATCACATACAAACTATTGAAAACAAACATAAATTTGTGTAGTAGATTAAAGGAAAATAGACACACTACATGGACAGAAACAAAATAAGTTGTGAAACAGATTTCTCATCAGAAACCATGTAATATGAAGTGATTAAGTTTCCTTTTAAAATGTTGAAAGAAAAAATAAAACAGAATTTAAAATTCAGTAAAAATTCCTTTCAAAAAGACCACAGTGTTTTTTTTTAATGCAGAGAATTTACTAGGAAAAAAACCTGTACTACAAGGAATATTAAAGTAAGTTTTCTAGGTAGAAGGAACATGAGACTAGATAGAAATTGGATCTACACAGAGAAATGAAGCTCCCTGGAAACTAAGAAAATAAATAATATTGTGAAAGACATTTAAACTTATTTTTATTTTCTATAAGATCTAATTGGCTGAACAAAACAAAAATAATATTAACGCATTTTGTGTTCAGAGCACTTTTCAAAGTATAGTGTGTAATAAATATAGCAAAAAACGTGGGAGGGAAGAAATCAGAGTGTGCTTTTCTAAGTTCTTATATTGCACATGAAGTGCTACTATATCAGACAAAGGCAGACTGTGGTTGATTAAGATGAGCAAAATAAAGCAGGAGCTGGCCAACACACTTTACAAGGAGCCAAGTAGTGAATATTTTAGCCTTTGTGTACCATGTACAATCTCCATATAATCTCTATCCATATTCTTTTTATTTTTGTTTGTTTTTATTTTGTTTTGTTTTAAAATCCTTTAAATATTGAACAAAAATTTAGATTGGGGCCAAACTAACACAAGCAATTACCAGATCAGGCTTGTGGGCCAATGTAAACTGTACACCAATTAATAAAATGTTTAAAACAAAGAAAAACAACAACTATAGTAAAGATGAAAATGGGTTTAAATATTCTTAGTGCTAAAGCAGGACAAAATGAATAAAGAAACAAAGAACAGGCAGCATAAATAGTAAATAAGTAGCAAGAAGGTACCCAGCCATGTCATCAATTACATTAAATGTTAAAGGCGTGAACACATCAATTAAAAAACAGAGACTCTTAGACTGGGTTAAAAAAAAAAACTTTTTGTGTACTACCTACAGGTAAAAGGCTAGGAAAAAGTATACCATGCAAACTAATGTGAAGAAAACTGAAGTGACTACATTAATAGACAAAATGACTTCAGAACGAGGGTAAAGAATGTATTACATAAAGATAAAGAGATCTGTTTACGAGGAAGACACAGCAATTCTAAATGTCTGTGCATTCAATGGCAGAGATTCAGAATACATGATGCAAAAGTGATAGATCTAATAGAACCCATAGAAAAATCTATAGCTGAAGGCTTTGACACTTCTCTTTTATTAACAAGTTGACAGAAAATCAGTTAGGAAATAGAAAACTTTAACACCTATATCAAACAGCTTAATCTAATTGACATTTTAAAAACACAACACCTGACAACAGAATAAACTGACACACATATGGTCAATTGATTTCAACAAAGGTGCAAAGTCAGTTAAAAAAAGAAAAGAAAAGAAAAGAAAGGAGAGTCTTTTCAACAAAACATGCTGGAACAATGGGATATACAAATTAAAAAAAAATTTAAGGAAACAATCTACACCACACACCAACTACAAAAATCATCTTAAGAGGGAGCATAGACCTATGTGCAAATCCTAAAGCTATTTAAAAAAGAATTCCAGAAGAAATCATAGTAAAAATCTTCAGTGACTTTGTGTTGGGTTAGGAAATGGAAAACTACAAGCAATGGCCAAATAAAGGTCTACCACCTGTTTTCATTAGCGTGGCTTTAGTAAAACATAGCCACACCCACTAATTACCCATTGGCTATGGCTGCCTTCAATGCTATAACAGCGGAGCAGTTGCAACAGACTGACCCACAAACCAAAAATATTTGCTATCTATTTCTTTACAGAAGTTTGCCAATCCCCGAAGTTCTTAGGTATAACACCATAACAAAAATGTATAAATGAAAAATATAATAGAAATTCACAAGAATTAGAAACTTCTACTTTTTGAAAGACAAACTGCTAACTGTGGTAAAAATATTCATAGTACAGATATTTGAAAAAGGACTCGGACACAGAATATATGAAGAATGCTCAAATGTTAACAATAAGAAAATAAATAACACAGTTTCAAAAATTGGCAAAATGCTTGAACAAATACTTCACCAAGGAAGATACACCCATGACAAATACAGGCATGAGAAGGTGCTCAGCATTATCAGTCTTTAGGTAAATGACAAATAAATACAAGTTATCACTACATACCCATTAAATTGACTAAAATTTAAAAGATAAGTCTGGCATTACCAGAAGTAGAGGAGAAGACAAAAGGCAACTGAAACTCTCATACATTGGTGGTAAGAATGAAAAATGGTACAGCCAATTTGGAAGATTATTTTGACAGTTTCTTATACATTTAAACATTAAATTAGCCCAGTAATTTCACTATTTGGTAATTAATGAAAAAAATTATGCTCATATGATATTCTGTATGTGAATGTTTATAGCAGGTTTTTTTTTTCCCCTAAACACATCAGTCTGGAAACAGCCCACAAGTGCCTTTGAATACATACCAAATACACTGGTGAGTGTAGTGCATCCACGCAGCAGAATACTACTCACCATTAAAGTTGAACAAACCATGCAACACATATATGAATCTCAAATGGATTATGATAAGTGAAAGAAGCCAGATTCAATATGGTACATATTGTGATTCCATTCACATTATACACCAGAAAAGGCAAAAATCATAGGAACAGAAAACCGATCAGTGGTTGTCAGGGGCAGAGCCTTAGGGATGAGGGTGGATCAGGCATGAGGGAATTTTTTGCAACAGTAGGATCTCTTGTATGCCTTCATTGTGATTGTGCTTATAAGACTATATTCTTTTGACAGATCTCAGAAGTGTATACTAGAAAGGGAAGGGTTACTGTTACCATATTTAGATCATGCCTTAATGACCTGATAAAACTAAATAAAAACATATCATAATTGACATTGACATACAATAATGTTTTATTCCATGACTACAAAATCACTCACTATGAGAAATTTTGTCAGTGTACTTCATTATGTTAGTGCAGTGATTTTCTGCCTTTTTCATTTCATGACACACGTAAACTAATTACTAAAATTCTGTGGCTCACCAAAAAATATATTTTTAATGATCAGACAAAAAACTCAGTATAATTTTGATTCACTCACACTGGACAGCTACTGTTGTTTTGGCTGTTTTTATTTCTTTATGTGGCAATCTAAGGGAAAAGAGGTCAATGCCCCTGACTAAATCGTCAGGTATTGCATATTCAGGAAAAATTCTTGCAGCACTCCGGTGTGCCTCAGTACACTGGTTAAAAATCACTGTGTTAGTGCTTGTATTAAAAGAGAAATAAATTGCATGGGTTTTTGTTGTTGTTATTTATTGGTTTTTATTAAAGTACTGTTTTTAGAGCATTTTAAGGTTCACAGCAAAATTTGGTAGGTCAGGAGACTCCTTACATACCCCTTGTTCCCACACATGCAAAACCTCCCTTATTATCCACATCCATGACCACCAATTATTTATCCCCTTTTCCCACTCCTCAAATTCTGGTAACCAGTGATCTTTTTACTGTCTCCGTATTTTTCTTTTTCCAGAATGTCATATAGTTGAAATCATATAATGTGTAACCTTGGCAGAGTGACTTTTTTTACTTAGTTATATACATTTAAATTTCCTCCATGTTTTTTCATAGCTTCACAGCTTATTTCTTTTTAGCAATGAATAATATCCCATTGTCTAGATGTACCACAGTTGACACATCCATTCACTTCTGAAGGACATCTTGGTTGTTTCCAAGTTTCAGCAATGAATAAAGATGCTGTAAACAACTGTGGACAGGTTTTTGTGCGGACATAAGTTTCCAACTCAATAAATACCAAGAGGTGTAATTGCTGGATTGCATATGGTAAGAGTATGTTTAGTTTCGTAAGAACCCACTAAACTGTCTTCTCAAATGGCAAAACTATTTTGCATTTCCACCAGCCATGAATGCTCACCAGCATTTGATGTTGTTAATATCCTGAACTTTGGTGATTCTAATGAGTGTTGTTGCATTTCACTTTTTATTTGCAGTTCCCTGATGACGTATGATGTGGAACATCTTTCATATGCTCCTTTGTCATTTGTATATCTTATTTAGTGAGATGTTTGATAATGTCTTTGGCTCATGGTTTAACTGATTTGTTTGTTTTCTTATAACAGCCCTTTATCAATGTGTCTTTTGCAAATATTTTCTCCTAGTCTTCAGCTCATCTTATCATTCTGTTCATAATATCTTTCACAGAGAGGAAATTTTTAATTTTAATGAAGTTCAACTTTTCAGTTCTCTCTTAAACCATACTTTTGGTGTTTATCTAAAGAATCACTACCATACCCAAGGTCATTTAGGTTTTGAACAATCACATTTTTTTTTAAATCAACAGACTTAGAAAGAACATCGAACAATTATTAATGAATAATATGATATTTATATCAATATATAATAATATATTTTAGACATTATATAGTAGCATTTTTCCTACACATAAAAATAAAGATATTTAATAAATCTTTAGAAAACATTGATACCAATTGTTATAAGAAAATTTAAATATATTTCTAGTTATCAGAAATAAGACAAAGAATCTTAGTTTTACTCCCACAATTTATATAGTATTGGTGGTCTTGGAAGTATAAGAATTAAAAGGAAAGAAATAGCCCTGGCTGCTGTGCTTCAGTGGATTGAGTGCCAGCCTGCAAACCAAAAGGTCCCTGGTTTGATTCCCAGTCAGGGCACATGCCTGGGTTGTGGGCCAGGCCCCCAGAAGGGGGGCACACTAGAGGCAACCACACATTGATATTTCTCTTCTTTTTCTCCCTCCCTTTTCCATTAAAAATAAATAAATAAAATCTCTTAAATAATAATAAAATAAAAGGAAAGTAATAGAGGACTCATTTTTTGTAGACAATGTAATTATTGTTATAGAAAACCAAAAGAAATGATAAAAACTTCAATAAAAATAATTCAATAGTATTCTCTCTACTAGCAAAGCTGAGTAGAAAATATAATGAGAACTAAAATACAATGTTTTCTAGCAACATATCAGATATACTGTTAATAAATACATTAAAGTGTTATAACAAGGAATTTTAAATTTCTATGAGAGAAGACAAAAAAGTAAAGAAATGAAGATACATACCATGCTTATAGATAGAATATGATATACTAAAACTATTATATTTCAACAAATGAATTTATAAATTCATACAATACTGCCCCAAAATTGCTATATTTATATGGATTTGTAGAAAAAATCCACAGTAGTCAGATCAAGCTAGAAAATATACTCTATCAGCTATTAAACCATACCGCAAAATGTTAGTTATAAAAACAATATGGGTACAGTGGGGAATCTAAGCAAACTAAAGGGCTCAAAGAGAGATCAAAATATATATTTTGTTATTTAATATATTATAAACTTGGTACCACAATGCAAAAGGAAAAGATAAATTGTTTAACAGATAAATTTGAGAAAACTAATTCTTTCTCTTGAAAATAAATTGTTACCCTTTTTCTTTGGATTAACACCTAAATGTGACAGTAAAGCTGTAACATGTACAGAGGCAAACAAGGGACATATGTAGTGACCAAGATGAAAGACTGCATTTTAAAATAAGGAACTAAAAGTTTAAACCATAAGAAAAAGAAAAGGTGATGCATTAACTCCAGTGGTATTTTGAATTTATGCTTATAAGACACTCCATGTCAAAGTTAATGAGGAAATATAAATCAAGAGATTCTTTATGTCAAAAGCAATTTTAAAATGGACAAAGGATACAAATAGCTAGTTCCTAGAGTGAAAACCCTGCATATATTTAAGCAACAATAATATTATGTGATACTCAAATCTACTGGTAATTAGAAAATTGCAAATTAAAATAACAATGATTACGTCTGTTAACCATAAGAGTAAAAAAATAAAAATAACAGCAATATAAAAATGAGTGAGAATGCACAATGTACCGCTGGAGTCTACAAGGGAAGTTATTCTTGAACAAAGTCTGGTGCTTATTATTATGAAACTGACTAGGTGTTGGCCATGCAGCTCCTGGTCCCCACTTCAAGGAAGATTCCAAAGTGGGTTCGTGATGGAGTATTACTGAAGACACTTATTCAAAGCATCATCAATGTTAGTGGAGAGCTGAATGAGTAAGATGGTCATCACTAGAAAAATGTGTCCCATGAGTATACTATGAAATGATCTGCAACCATTATAGCAATGGACTGCACACGTAAAGCAGTGTGAGTAGATCCTCAAAACAGAGTATGCATGAAGAGTGAAATTTATGTAGATGTAAAAAAGAGGACTTACATATTATACATGGGTGGGAACATTTCTAATGACTTCTACCAATAAATGAGCATAGATGCTTATGAGGTGAATAACATGAGAATAAAATAAAATATATATAAAATAAATACATTTAAAGTGAGATAATAAGGCTTTACCAGAAACACTATTAAAATTAACTAATACTATAATTAAAGCATACAGCACTATTAAGCTATAGAATATTGTAAAGCAAATAATTGCACAGAATATGCGAACTTGATTAAGACAAAAGAGCTGCTTTTTGTTTCTTTATTCATCATTTTTTCTTTCACTTATTTGATTTTGTATATAATACATTCACAGGAACTACATTTTATTCACCTAATATTTTCACAATTAGTTTTAGGACCCTGAATTCATTTTCTCAGTACACATATGACCTTGTTCAGGAGATGTGAACACTTAAAACATTCAAATCTTTACATCAGTTCCACAAACATGCAATAAAGAGCTTTACCGCAACAAAGACCTTGGACATGTACAAAGTGGTCATGCAAAGAAATGCTATTTTATTTAATGTGCTGGTGTCGTTTTGTCAAGAGGTGAACTTTGAGCATATGTTAAGGATCATATTGTTACTTCTAAATTTTTAAATAATATGAATTATACAAAAATGTCAATAATAATTTGTTGTATATGCATATATTTTAAGATCTTCAACTTTGTTTTTTCTTTAAGATTTCTTTTCCTGGACTTTGAGCAAGATTTTAACCCAGTGTTATCGGTTTAATAATAGTAAAGTATGATGGCAGGACACTTAGGAAATGCCACTATATGTGAAACAGAATGTAAAGTGATTTTAGATCTGGAAATCGCTGGTGGTGAGCAGAGTGTGAATAAATATCAAATGTCTTCTCTTTAGCACTAAATGTAAAATGCTCCAAATCGTCTTATCCAACTCTAGCTGTTAACTTAAATGCAAATGCACATATTGACTGCAATAGTGGAATACCAAACAGAATTCATAACAAGCGATGTGATTGGGGATGCTGTTTCACTGTATTTTTAATGCCAAGAAATGGTAAATAGAACTGGTCTTTAAAAACGCAAGGCATAGGTATTTAGGATGTTAGAAAAGATACAGCTGCACTGCCTGCAATCTAGATTGCATCTACATTTCAATCTTGTAACATAGGAGAGTAAGGTAAGAACCTTACCTAGGCAATTGTACGAAAACAGAATTGAAGACACCAGTTCCACATGGTGAAAATATCTTCTTTAAACATACTTTCAGGTCTACCAGTCAGCTCACTTTCTAACTTTTTTTTCTCCTATTCTGGGATGGCCTGGATGCTTTTGTCTATAATAAAAGGAGATTACTTTCTCCAATTTGGAAACAATACTGATAAGATCACTATGTAAGCCCTATTATGTTTTATGAGATTCAACATTGTATATCATGACAATTATGTCTTATCTAAGGAGCAAAATAAATTTGGTGAACTTGTAGACTCACTGAAAATATACATATTACCAGGATCATTTAGGAATCTAAAGTTTACTCAGAAAATTATTCATCAGACTTTGAGGCAAATGCACAATGATGAGAAACTCTAAAGTCTCTGGAGTTTCCTTTCTGAAAAAAAATTATTCTCAAAAAGTTATAAATTTTATTTTTTACTGCTCTATATTGTATTCTTACTTTTTCTAATAGGCTGAAGCTATTTTCAATAGAATGTTAGGCATATAGATTTTGATCCCTAAATATCCCTTGATACAGTTAAATGAATCACATGCTACAGAATAATTAAGCATTTTTAAAAACAATATGTAAATCTATTTGTGTCATTCCATATTCTTTAAAGCTTAGAAGCATACAATGTATGATTTATTCTGAGTTTAAAAAAAAAGAATATGCATATCTACCTAAAGATACTTAGAGGAAAATGAAGTTATTTTTACATATATGCTGGTATATACGTATTATGTTTCTGGAAAGCAGCTAAAGAGAAGCTGATGGTGAATAACTTTGAAAACAAAAAAACAGGGTCAGAGTAGTGAAAAGAAAATGTATTTGCTTCTCATGTTGTTACATTATGTTCTGTTTGGCATTTTGGCAGAAGACGGTGTTCATTTTACTTAAAATTAATCATTCACATTGTCTGGAGGGTGGGATTTTGGGCTATTTCAATTTTTTTCTCTGCATTTAAAAATACAAATTAAATTTTAATTAATAATAAGACAGGATGAATGCACAAATAGAGAAAAAACTCAAAGGAAATCAGGAAAGAAAGAAGGACAGGACAAACAAGAATGTTTTTAAAGCAAATGCAGCTTTTTTTCTTGTATTCTAGAATGCCCAAGAATAGTAGCTTGAAAACATTTCCCAAATAACTGATATTACTAGTCTGCTATTAGAACAGGATTATTGAGTTAAATTTCTTGATCCCTTTTCCCTATAATCTTATGTCAACTTAATATTATGACTTCTCTCCAAAATTTTAAGTACCTGACAAATCCTTTTTTATATAAGCTACTACAGGAAACCTCACACATCTTTTATAAAAATATGCAACAGCAAAACTTTTGTATCTAAGTGTTTACCATTGGTTAGCTAGAAATAAACAATCATGAAGAATGCAGATTCTTGAAGGACATTTCACTTGTAAAATCACCAGTTTTATAACCAGAAGAGCCACTGAAAAATGAAATTTGACAATATTTGCTTAAAAATTTAAAAATTACCTTTGCATAAGAAAACATATCAATAAACTATGATTCCTAATTTTGATATATATAAAGAAACAATAACCCTCTTCCTTAACTTCAAAGTAATTTAATATTTGTCTATATATTATAAAGGTTTTTTTGAGGCACAATGTATAGAATATCTTTATGTGAATATAGACTTTCGATCCTTCCAGGAATTTATCCTAAAGACATAGTTAATTATATACTTTAAGGAATCTGGAAATGTATTGCAGCATTGCTTATAACATTGAATATTTAGAAATGACCAAAATATCTGACAAAATATGGTTGGTTTTAGAAAATATGCTGTGAAAAATCATGCAATCTAATTTAAGAAACATAGAGTTTAGGAGTATTGCCAGATAAACAAATTCATAATATATTTTACTTGAAGACAACCACAATATGAAATGCATACTTTATTTTTCATTTGCAAGGATTATTCTACTTTTTCCATAAATCAATTTGATGATGCATATATGCATGGAATATTAGAAAAGATACATATTGAAATGTTTCCAATTAGTAGGATTAATGGAACCTTTTTTCTTTTTTCTTGTGTGTATTACCTAGTTATTCTATAATAAGCATTTACTATGTGAGTAATTAGCATTTATTAAATATAATAATATTAAATAAACCTAAACTACCAAATAAAAGTTTCATTACCACTTATCTCTGAAATATAACTTTTCTACTCCATTCATCTGAAATCTCAACAAAAGCATCACATCCTCTTAGAAGCTGCATTGAATTTACTTGTCTTATTTTTAAATATTAACTATCAGAAATGAGAGCCAGTATGTAATAAGCCCAGCTTTCCAATGACCTCCTTGAAAGCTGAAACAGTGTATCTCCATTGTCTATTTAAAATAAGCCAATTCATATTTCTTTGGTGTGGTTTAACTTCAGCCCAAAAACATAAGAAAAGGAAGTTTAAAAGTATCTGTAGATCACTCTATATGGGCCAAACTTCGATTAATCAATAGGTAATTGCACAAAAATATTATATCTTCTAAAGGGAAAAATAACTTTAAAAACAAAAGCCACCAGTCTTTGGGTAATTTATGGGGATTTTATCATATTCCATGGGATTATTATTATCCAATAATAAAGGATAAAATTCTTTGTTAATAGCTATGAGCACAAGATAAAATTTAGTTCATTATTGGTGGAAGAGACCAATAATCACTTGATATAACATTGAAGGTTTTTTTTTTTACCTGTTCCTTTGTAAGTTACAGCCACTTGGCCAGCCAATTGCCTATCACTCCTCCATCTGTTCTTAGTCTTTTATGTGCTCTGTTCCAGAGTATCAAGGAATTACTTTGATGTGGACTCATTTTTTTTCTTTTTTTAATTGTATTTTTCCTTTGCCATTTAGTCCCTTATACTCTCCTCCCTGAAACAGTCACCACATTGTTGTCCATGTCCATGAGTCCTTTCACCTTTTGCCTTGATTCCTGTACCCTTAACCTCCAATCCCCATAGCTGCCATCCTGCTTTCTATCTATGAGTTTGTCTCTGTTTTGCTTGTTATTTCAGTTTATTTATTAGATTCCACATATGAATGAAATCCTATGGTATTTGTCTTTCTCTGATTGGCTTATTTCACTTAGCATAATGTTCTCTAGGTCCATCCATGCTGTTGCAAAGAATAATTTTTTAATTGCTGACTAGTATTCCATTGTGTAAATGTCTCATAGTCAGTTTATCCACTCATCTACTGGTGGACATTTGAGCTCCTTCCATATCTTGGAGAGTGCCAATAACCCTGCAATGAACATAGGAGTGCTTATGTTCTTTCGAATTAGTGTTTTGGGTTTCTTCAGATATACACATATTCCTAGAAGTGGGATCACTGTTTCAAAAGGCAGATTCATTTTTAATTTTTTGAAATATAAGTATCTCCACACTGCTTTCTACTTTAGTTGTACCAATCTCATTCCCAGGAACAGTGCAAAAGCATGCCCCTTTCACCACATCCTCACCAGCACTAGTTTGTTGATTTATTGTTAGTCATTCTGACAGGTATGAGGTGATATCTCATTTTGCTTTTAATTTTCGCATTTCTCTGATGATCAGTGATGTTGAGCATCTTTGCACATGTCTACTGGCCATCTTTATGTCCTCTTTGCAGAGGTGTCTATTAAGGTCCTTTGTCCATTTTTTAATTGGATGTTTTTGTTTTTGTTTCTGTGTTGGTGTTGACTTTTGTAAGTTCTTTATAAATTTTGGATATTAACCCCTTATCAGATGTATTGGTGAATATGTTCTCTCATCATGGGTTGTCTTTTGCTACCCAAAGCAATCTATAGATTCAATGCAATTCTTATGAAGTTTCCAATGATGTAATTCACAGAAATAGAACAAGTATTTCAAAAATGTATATAGAAACATAAAAGGCCCCACATAGGAATAGCAATCCTGAGATAAAAGAACAAAGTTGGAGGAATCATGCTAAATAATATCAAACTACTATAAAGCCATAGAGATAAAATAAGCATGGTACTGGCACAAAATGACAGATCGATGGAACAGAATAGAGAGCCCAGAAATAAGCCCACACCTGTATAGTCAATTAATATTCAACAGAGGAAGCAAGCACGTACAATAGGCCAAAGACAGTTTATTCAATGAATTGTGCTGGGAAAATTGAACAGATATGTGCAGGAAAATGAAACTAGACTACCTTCTTACAGCACACACAAGAATAAAATGGATTAAAGACAAATACTAGACCCCAAACAATAAACATCCTAGAAGAAAACATAGGCAGTAAAATCTCAGACATTGCTCATAGTAATAATTTTACTCATTTATCTCCCATAGACAAGGAAAATAAAAGAAAAAAATAAACAAATGGGACTACATCAAACTACAAAGGTTTTACACAGCAAGAGAAACCATTACCAGATAAAAGACAACCCACATACTCCTTTGACAACTAACTTAAAGTTAGGTTCAGCCAATGGTAGACGCAGACTTGGAGGAGAAGAGAAACCTTAGTACATCTCCTTATTTGCTCTTCTGCTGAGGTTATCATGAGTATCTGGGCCTCCTCAGTGACACCAGCTCCTGCCAGAGAATATCACCCACATGATGTTCATAGCACCCACATGGCAGTCTGTACCATGGTTCTAAATTCTATAGAATGACCCTGGCTTCCGGATTCTAGTTACATGATTTCTATGTGTTTTCTTTCAGCCTTAGGAATGGTGTCTGGTTCTTGCTATTTATGATTTTTAGGTTGCTTCACTGGGTCACCAACTATTTCATCACACATACAATCAGTTCCTTACATCAAATTCCCTGTGTTTGAAATAGTTAGGGTTTTTCCTATCAGGGTATCTTTCAATACAACATTCAAGGTTTCTTTTGTAACTCAAGTTACAAAGAAAGCTCTTGTGCAAAATGCTTTTCTCAAAAATTCTAGTTAGTAAAAGGTCTAGTTTACCTGGTCTACTTGCTCCTAAAACTACATTCTTAAATGTATATACAATTGCTTATGTAACTGTTCATGGACAAAACAACACCTCACATAACTCTTTTTACTTAGTACATGCTAAAGGCACACCAAAAAAAAATGAGAATGATTTAGCTGACTGTACACACCATACTGCTCATAAAGATTATTGGCCAAAGTATGTACATGTTGCATGATGATATATATTATACTAATTAACATAATGTCTTAAATAATGTATAGATTTAGATACAGTGAGTTGGAATGTCTGTTTATAATCCCTCCTCTTTTTTGTATTGATGAAGTCCTGTGTCTTAAGTAATTCATAGAATTATCTCCTACCTCTGTCTGGCCCAGGTTTGGGTTTTATCACTCTAATTCTTTGCAATTTGTAAATGTTCTCCTGGTTATCATTGTTCCATATCTCAAGCTCCCTTTAAATTGGCCAAGATTAATTTTTTAAAAAAATTACTGTTCAAGATTTAAACAAGTATTTTCAAAATAGTGTCTGAAGTATTTTCATATCACTCAGAAAATGTTATTTTTTAAACTTCTTGTAAACACTATTTTGCTAAATTTTATATATATTTTACCTAACAAATATCCCAACTAAATAAAATGAATGTTGTTTTAACTATTTCAAGCTACAAACTCTAAGTATGTAGTTTTGTTTTATAATTACTTTTTGGTATTACTACATTGAGTCAGAAGTTACAATAATGTACCTCTAACCTTTTCTATAACCAACTTCATTGCCAAATCTTTCCAAGGATTATTACTTTTTCTCTTGCAAGTTTTACAGGTCTGTGGTCTTGTTAAATTTATAAACTTGGGAGAGCAAAGCCCTGACCATAGTCTATGTATGGAATCTGAGGCCATAGTAATCCATACCCCTATAATTATTGAAAAGTGAAGGGAACTCTGACTTCTCTATAGAGTTCTCATGTTGCATGATGAGCTGTCTGAGTTGCTAGTTTGACCCATCTCTCAGTCTCTGGAGGGGCAGTCCAAAGGCAGTGCCTAAGGGATTTTAAACCTTCAAATGCTATCCAAAGTCGTTATAGAACCACTGAATATGTGTTTGAAGAACAGGTTGTGACATGCAAGAAGACATTCATGTATGCAGTAATGATGTTTGGTGGCATTGAAAATTATGTCCAAGAGGCAACTCTGCCTCTACCTCAGTGACCTTAGACAAGTAGGTATTCTATTCTGAGCCTTAATTTCCCTATCTGCCATTTTAGCAGAATTGACACTAGATCCATAGCATGGCATTTGAAACATGAGAAACCTGGGAAGTCCTTCCAGACTATCTTCTTCAACCATCTGCTTCCAAAATTCTTCACAGTTTGAACTTCTTTCTTAAGTCCAAACAGTTATGTGATGATGATGATATTCAGCTATAACAGTTCTGACAGACTAGCTTTTCATGATTTGCTTAAAGAAAATGTGGAACATGATCACACACAGCAGTTTTAGAAATAACCTCAGTAGAACTGGAATCACTGCAGCAGCATATTTAGGTGGAATTAGGGCCCTACTCTGAGACATCTAAAAGTAATTAAGAAATTGTGACACCTGAAATAATCTTGCAAATTGAGTGTGATTTCTTGACCCCTAATGACACCTTACAGACTGAGAAGCTGGCCTGTAGTTAAGTCCTTTACAGTCTTTGTAGCATAAGGATTGGTTTCAAGCCACCAAATTTGTTTCTAATTAATTCTAGAAAATTATTTTCAGGTATAAAGAAAGTATCATTAATTTATTTGCAAGTGGATCTAAGACGGATTCTGTTTTCCTTCTAGCAAAATATATTTTATAGTTGGTTAAATTTTGAGGATAAGTGTTAATTCTATGATTTTTATAGGATTCTCTCTCTCTCTCTCTCTCTATATATATATATATGCATAGATAGATAGATAGATAGATAGATAGATGATAGATAGATAGATAGATTTGGTGGTTTGGAAAGAAAAATCAACTAATAGATTAAGCAGATCACAGGAGCAAAAACAATTATGTTTGTATATATACACACATGCATACATATGCATATATACACAAATATATAAAAATATATTTTACATAGTAGATTATATGTAAATAAATATATCTTTGAATATATTATGTAGAGATTACTTCTAGTAGATAAAGGAATATGATTCAACACAAAAAGAAAACAAAGATATTATAGTAAAATTTTGATATCAAAGGAATCTGTGAAAATTCATAAAGGAAACCTCAACTAAAACCGAAGCCAGGGAAGGCTTGTAGAAGGAGCTCTCATACCCTACCACTCCTAATCAATTACCCCAAAACAGAAAGAGACATATCTTGCATCTCCAATAGGAAGGTGTTTCTAGTTTACTACCTAGCTGAAGGAAGAAAGATTTTCTTTTTTCATACCACAAGCCCAGCTACTAAAAAATGCCACAGCTCAGCCAATGAGAAGCCACCATTACCCTGAACTCTTCCTTTCCTCCAATAAACTATTTATTTATTTATTTATTTAGCTAAAGACTTCTTGCCCTACACTGCATTTTGTTTTCCCTTTTAAAAAATAATTTTTAAAAATGTATTTGTGACCTGGTAACATTTTAATAACTACTTGAAATCAGTCGACAATTGTTATGATACATTCTAAAAGAAAATAATAAAAACCAAAAATGACTTAGCATCTCAGCCTTATCAATAGCTAACTAAACTATTAATGCCAAGATTCAGATTTAACCTATTATTTCAATTGTCCAAACAATGTCTCATTTCTCAATCCATCTCTTTCATCAATAGATATGGCATGCATCATTCTGGGAAGTTTCTCATGTTAAATTCTGTTAAAAGTTTAAGTCAATAAACAAATGCTTCTCATTACAAAATTCAATAATTGTAATAGAATTATGGATTTAACATGTAAAGTCCTGAAAGCATTTTCTAAATAGATGAATTGTTTCAGAATTTCTACTTTCCTTAGGTTTGTCTACATGGAAACACATATTTTCAGTTCAATTGCAAGAATATAGCTTCTGTTCAAACCTAGATTTTATTGTTTATGAAATTACAAACAGATGCAAATATTTATAAATATATGTACACACACACAAATATAGACATATATACCTAGACTACATATTTTATAGGAACAATCAAAAAGTTTAACGTGCCATATAAGATGGTTCTTTATACACATATGAGAAAATTAACGATCTTTCAAATGGACAATTCAGTCATAAACAAGCCTCTTCTCATCTCACAGATATCCTTGTGTATGCTATCACAATTACTTATAAAATGTCAAAATTAAGTGAAAATATTGATAACCTCTAGCACCTTTATTTATTTTTAAATTAATGTTGATTGTTTATAGTCATGTTTGCCATTTTTAACCCAGAGGGGAGGATTCTATTTTAATTTAGAGTGTCTCTAAGTTTTCACCAAAACCCCACAGCTTTTTAATCAATACTTGGTCTACAGATACATATATTTTTGTTCATGTCTAAATTTTAAAATTAAAAGTGATTGAAATTTTACAAATTTTCTGCAAATTATAATATGGTCTTAATAATTTTTTAAGAAGTAATTTTAAGGCAATAATTAAAACAATTGAGTATTAAATATAAATCAGGCAGCTTAGAGTTGGTCACTGCCACCAAAAAATATGTAGTACTAAAGGGCTAATCTATGATTTTGTGACTTCTCATGGTTTGTTCAGAAGGGACATATATTAAAATCTAATTCAGGTCTAACAGTTGTAATAGAAGAGGGGTATAAGATTTGCCTAAAATGCACTCCTTGACTTTTGTTAGTATTAAACTTAGAGAGTAGTGGGAGTGATTTTGTCCCCCAGTGGTGGTTGCACAGAGTGAGGAAGGGGAGTGAAACTGGCATCTAGTGATGGCAATCTGCAGATGACTGCTACTTATGCTGAGCTTGGATGTGCCCAGTCAAGACTAAGCTGTGAAATAAGGCCAGCTGCTGCTAGTGCTGGTTCTGGGGCCACCTTAGTAAGAGGTACAAAGTACACTGAGGCCAGATGCTGCTTATTTGAGAGATTTTAGGAAAGTCTGAAGAATGAGCCAAAGCAGGCATTCATATGGATAAGGCACTGGAAACAATTTTAGTGGGCCCTCCTCAAGTTGGGGGGTCAGGGTCTCAAGGAATCACCAAGGTAGGGTGAGCAATGTGAGCCAGGTTGATGAAAACTCAGATATGGTGTTTGCCTGCCAACTTTGTGGGGAAGGACTCAGAAAAGGAACAAGGGCTTCTGCCAACACTTCTTTCTGTGAGAGAGCTGACCTTCCAGCTTCTGCCCTCATGCAGGACAATGCAATTCTTCCTCATATATTTCTGGTGACTTTCAAGCTGCTATTCCAGTGCTGGAGCTCAGAAACAGTGAGTGTAGTTGTTTAAGTCTGTGCATGGGTCTTTTGAGAAAAACTTCCTGGGATTCTAGAAGCCCTCTGTCTCTCTTTGCCTAAATCTTCACTGTGTTTTATAGCCAGAAGTGAAGGGGACTTCTTCCTGGCACTAGTACCTTGAGCTGGGGGTCTTGGTGTAGGTCTGGTACCCCTTGCTCCTCATGGGGGACCTCTGAAGCTTCAGAAATCCCTCACACATTTTTACCTGCCACATGTAGGTGTGGGACCAGTCTGTTCCACATCTCCACCCCTCCTGTTAATCTTGATGTGGCTTTTCCTTTAAATTCCTAGTTGTAGGAGTTCCATTCTGTTAAGTTTCTGGTTCTGAACGATAGTTGTTCTGATAGTTGTTTAGCTGTAGTTTTGATGTGGTTGCAGGATGAGGCTAGTACCTCCTTTATCTATGCTGCCTTCTTGTGCAATAGTCACCACCACACTCTTTTCTATAAAACCTTTCATTCTGTATAACTCTTCGAAGTATGTGTCTGCTTATTGCATGAAAATCTGCTCCATCATAGATTGTTTAATAAAGTCAGTTAGATCTTTAAAATTGTATCATTTGAATTTTATCTTTTAATAAATATAAATTAAAATCTTTCATATTTATATTTATGTAAACAAAATTTAAATATTAATATGATATTATATTATTATAACCTCAGCATTTTCTAGACAAAGCAGTTTTTCCTCTGTAACATTCTTTCATCTACAATAAGAAAGCCTTAACTGTATTATATTTCTTTGTTGTAAAAACTATTTCTACTATACTTCAATCTGTGTTTGTATACAGCTTTTATTTAACATTCAGAAGATTCAACTTAATTCATTTATTATTTCTTACATAATCTTACCTACTATTTCTACATAAATTCAGAATGCACATTCATATATGGATATAAACATTTAGTTTTTTTTTGTTTTACATAATCAGTAAGTTAAATTTGACTTTCTTTAAAATGAAAATAAATGTGCATGCTTCTTTTTATATAGTTAAATTTAGGTTGCAATGTGTATAACCCATTTAATAATTTTAAAGTATTTTAAGTTATTTCATTTACTATCTAACAGATTGTTGATGAAGATCAACATGGAAGGAAAATGTATAATTATATTTCCTTAAAAAACAAGTCATTACTAGTGAAAGACAAGATTGATGACACAAAGGATTAATCATAACCATGATGTATACATTTCCCAGATATAAGAATGCTGCCAGGAAGTTAGAATTCTGAACTTCAATTTTTTTGTACTTGAAATAGACAATCACTAGCAGTCAGAGTAAAAAGGATTAAAATTTTATAAGATCAAATCATTTTAAAATAGCATGCATAGTTTTTCCATAGTAAGAATATAGGAAATTAATAACAAAGGAAGACTAGTAAGTGATAATCACAGGTACAAATGACCAAAAATACAGGTAATTCATTTCTGTGCTTTATGGTTGTACAGGAGAAAAATAATGCCAAAAGCTACAATAACAAGATCAAAGATTATTAAAATAGAAACTTTTTTTCTTCAAACCTACCAAATTTTATATTCTCTGTTTTCACATGATTTTTATGCCAAAACATATATTATTGCTTTTTATCCTGCCACAATCACAATTAGTACAATGTAATTTATGATTTGACTAAATTTACCCAATGTCCACTGTATCTATTTACAGCAAACATCAATATTTGTGGCCTATTTTAAAATTACCTTCATCAATATAATAAATTATTATTAACAGTTGAATATGCTTCAGTAGTTTCTAATCCATTTCCTTGTTGAGCACCTAAAGAGGCTAAAATCATTCTGTTGTGCTTATTGTAGCATTATAGTTTAAGTTCTCTCTGACAGGTTAATCCTCTTGCAAAACTGCCTCATTTTCAATTACTAATCTACATTCTCTTCAAAAATATCCTGGTTGTATTCACAAATCAAAAAATTTTAAAGTCAATTTGGCAATTAAAAACTACATGCTTAATATTTGCATTTGTCAACATATCCCCTGACTAATTCATAGGTAAAAAGGGCATCTTGATAAAAGTTAGTTTTCTCATTCTAGAACGGCTGTGATGCTTCATATAGTCAGGTCTCCTTTTACCATATTTTCTTTGTAGAATTTTGTACTTTTATTGTCCCTATAGGAATTCTATGAAATTATGGGAAATTTTATTCACAGGTGTTTTTGTGTTTCTGTTAAGAATATCAATTTTTATATATATTGAACTGTTTATATTTGCATGTATCAAGGTTACTGAGTTCATGTATCATTTATAAACTGACTACTATGACTATCTCTGGTTTTTTCACTCATTGTCAGGAGATTTCCTTTGGTTTCTAGGAATATAATCTTATTAGCCATAAATAATATAATTTCTTTTTTCTGTTTCTTCTCTTTTTTGATTGTTTTTATTGTATGTGGGGTTGACATCAGTTTTCAATGACATTAAAATATAGTGACATAAAGAAATATCCTTGACTTTTTCTGACAATGGCTACATAGTGCTTCACTGTCAAATGTGAAATTGGCTCCTGGTTTGAGATAAGTATGTTTACTCATATTGAATAAGTAACATTCTATAATAAAACATTTTTGGGAATGAATGTTGAAACGTGCAGTATGTTTTGATGTCAACTACTGAGTTGATAATAGTTTTTCTATTTCATTATGAATTTTAGTAATTGCATTCTTACTGTGACATGAAAGCAATAGAAATTACCCCCACACACACTTTATAGTAAATAATCTTAAATCTCCCCTTCACATTTTCTGGAGTGTTCAACAGATTCCCTGAAATTTCTATGAAGTCTCGGGTGCTAGTGTTACTCATAGTCAATTTTGGCACTAATTTCCAGTTTCTGAAGAACAGTTTCTCTTCTCTTTACATCTCACTATTTGCTCATTTTTTTGTTTTTATATCCAATTTCATAACGACCTAAACATGAAACTTCTAACTTTTGTTTCATAACTTGATTCTTTCATTTTTATGTTTATTAATGCCATTTTTTCCTACTGCAGGACTTACTTGGGTTTACTTCGCTTTTTCAGTTTTTTATCTTGATGTTTGTGTTACATGATTGTAGCTACCACAGCTGGAAAGGTAGTGTTAAAACACTCTACCTAGCTTTGTTTTGGTCAGAGACTTGGTTTTCCCTTCAGGCCACCACTGTCCTAATAATTGCCAAGGTCTGGAATGGGATTACAAGTGAGTTCATTTTAATTTAACATCTGTCTGCACCAGAAGTTCAATTTCTACTGGGCCCAGTACTGAATATGAGGCACTCCTCTGTCTCTACATTCCCTCTCTTAATAATTATTTTCCAGTCAAATAACTATTTTTTTTATTCACACTTTGTTCCTATTCCAGGGATTTTTTATCTGCTGTTCTTCTGTTTGTAACACTCAAGCATGAAATATTGACATGGCCGACTTCTCATTATTCATCTCACCTCCTCAGAAAAGCCTTCCATGACCGCGATAGCTCAAGTTATTTTGATAGTCTCATCACCAACTATTGATTCTCTTTATTATCCTTTTATATTATTCATAGCACTTTATCATTAAATTATTTTATTTATATAATTACTTGTTTATATATTTAATAACTACCCACTTTACTCCAGTGGACACTAGAATGCATGGGATATGAGAGCAAGGGATTTTTCTAAATTGTTCACCATAATATACTCAGTTTCAAGAAATGGAAAGCATTACAGGATTTTGTATAATTCAGATTTACTTTATTCACATATAAAAAGGAAAGTAATGTGGTATTCCATAACTTGGCTTTATCTTATGTTATATTGATACTACAGTGTAAAATATTATTAACTGTTTGTAATTTTTTATCACATAGTGATAAATAGGAATATTCTGAAGGTTTCTGCTTTACAAATTTATTTGGCATATTCCCATTTCTCCCCAATGGTACACAAGAAGAAATCAATAATTTGAGGAGCTAAAACAGTGACTATCAAAAATACAGAGAATATTGGTCTATGGTATAGAAGGTTTATATGAAATCATCCATATGGAATATTTATATTGTGTATTTATTGAAATATTAAGTGAAATTAACTATTGTTATGAAACATTTGAACACCTTTAACCATACCAAAAATTATATTAAAGTTAGAATGCATATTCAAGTATGTGTATAGATATAAACACATTTAGTTTTCCATAAAAATTGATATAACTAGTTTAATAAAGGTATATTCAATTTGCTATATTATGTACCTATGCATATATGGTTAAAAATATTGAAAAACTTGCCACACACTCAAAGATTTACTATAAATAATGTTTATTATTGTTCTTTTGGGTAAATTTAACAACTGATATGAAATTGTTTTCTTTGGAAGATGCAGGATGAGTTTTCTTGAATGACATTCAGCCTTGGGAATAAAGGCTGGAGCACAGGGCCAGCCATGGGCTGGTTGATATGTATAATTTATTTCTGTCATTTGCCATTCCTCAAGTCCTTGGTAATCACAACAGAAAGTATTCAGGAATTATAGGTTAACTACAGTAGTGACAGAGTAAAGCTAATAAATTTGCTATTGGGCTTTTAATAGCACTTTTCAGAGAATATAAAAATATGTAATGCTTGAAGATTTTATATAAACTAGATAAACATTGGTGACATTTTATCACATGTTATTGCTTGCCTCATTTAATTTTGTTAGTTTTAGTTATTTTCACTTTAAAAGTAAATCCATAGGAGATATATGGAGCTCTTCAAAAATAATGGAAAAAAGTCATGAGGAAAGTATTTTCTGTAACTAATTTAAGTGGGAAGTCAATTTTATATTCTTAATGGGATGTGTCTACCATATACTTAAAAAATATATTAAAATAAAACTTGTTTGAACTGCATCCAGGTAGGCAGCTGATAACTAGTGAAGTTTCTAAGACCTAAATTCTGAAATATCTGTTTGCAACAATTGTTTTAAATGTTGCATGTTTGTGCACTGTATATTTTATTATTCTATTCTATTATTTGTTTTCTTTTTCATTTTTATCAAGCTAAGAAGAATTTTTCTTGGGTGCTTTTTACAAATTGTTAAATTTGTATCTTATGGCTAGTAGAAAAGCAAAGCATCTTGGTCAGGGTAATATTAATACTATTTATTTTTATGTATTTATTCACATGTAACCTAAATTATTTTATTATTTATAGCATCACTTTTACCAAAATACTCATAAGATCTTATGTAACATTTTGAATGAAGTTAGGAAATAATGAAGGAGGGCATAATAAAAAATGAACAATTTCAATGAAAATTATCTTGTTAGGTTAAATTCATTCAGGAAAGCTAGTCTTACAGATCAGGAAACAAACCTGATCTCTTTAAGGTCACTAACTCACTTGGTGATTCTATACAAACTAAAGAGCTTTTTAACTTGATTTTTAGATGAAGATATACAACAGTGAATCTCAAAATTTAGCCGCCACTAGAATATCTAGGCTTCTTAAAACACAGATTGCTCTTTCTGTATGTCTGGAGTTGTGCCAGAGAATGTGCATTTCTAATGTGTTCCCAGATGATGTTAATGCTGTTGTATGAACCACAGTTTGAGAAGCACTGATTTGTATGACATCACACACACATACACACACACACACATGCATAGCTTTTTTCAGGGGTCAGATTTCTCTAGTAGGAATCTAATTTTAAACTTGATTGTTTATGACTTGACATCTTTAATGTTATACAAACTTTTCTTATCTTGAAACTTAATAGAATGTACCATTTATTCCTCCAGCTTCTAAAGATAATGCTACTGTGTAAATACTATGGATAGCCACATAAATTTAGTAAGTTTATTCATGCAAAAATCTGTTAATTTTCCCACTTAATATTATTACTTGAATAGAACCTTTGTTTAAATCTATGAAGGAATCTTAACTGTCAGTACTGCTGCTTGATTTGCTGTGAAAACTACTCACATTTTAGGACCACTTTCTCTGTGCTAATAAGTCTGGCTAGTGCTTTAAAGGTATCAAGTTATTTAATCTTTATTAAAGCCTATTACGTGTACTGAAATATAACTATTTTAAAAATGTAAGAGAAAATTTAAAGCACTATAAACTTGCCCATTGTCATTAATTTATCAAGTAGTAGATGTGGCATCTAACTCAATTTAACATCAGAGACCATATTGATGCAAAATTTAATGACAATGAATGTTAACCATTGTACAGCCTCAAAATCATAAGTTCTAACTTAGAAGTCTGAATGTGAAATATACTTGATCTTTTTAAATAAATTGATTGTTATCTGTATCAATCATAATTAGGTTTGTCTGAAAGTATCTGAAGGTAAAAAAATGTAAGATTGGTTTAATAAAAATGAAGTTAATTTTTTTATATTCAGAAAGTCAAGGGAGGAAAAATTAGTGATGGAAATATGCCCCACCCTATTGAAGAATCAGGTGCTTTACATGTTATTCTTCTGCCATGTTTGGCTTCTATTCCCAGTGTCATCTAATGGTTCAGTATAGTTCTAGAGACCTTTTCTCCCCTTCATCATGGCCAAATGTAAGTAGATAACAGGGATAAAGACATGTGACCTTCCGTTAAATGCCTCTCAGTTGATACACACAGAATGTTCCTGTATAGCCTATTGTACAGAACTTAGTCACAGGAGCACGTCCAGTTGCAAAGAAAAGCTAATGATGTAGTGTTTAATCAGGACAGCCATGCACCCTCTAAAAGCTGTTGAGTTTCTATCACTGTTAAGATAAGAATGAATATTAGAAGAAAATGCAAATCTTTGCCAAATTTGCTATTCAACTATTAATGAGTCAATTCAGTCATACATTTGAACACTAGCCAGGCATGACTGGCTTTCTACATTTTATCTCCTAAAAATTTTTGAATTTTGACAGAGATGATATTATATATTCATCAAACAGTTTTCTGTCTCTGGGCATATAAGACAACATTTCCCGGCCCTCCTTTAAGTTAGGTTGTATATATATGATTCATGACTGGCCAGTGGTATATGGATAGAAGTGATATAGGAACTCTAGGCCTGGACTTGAAAACTCCATAGCACAATTCTCCAGCTCTCTATACTTCTGATATAGAATTTCAGAGGCTATTTTTCCAGATTTCCTAGTTTAAAGTTCAGATGGTTACCTGATCCACAATGAATTTTATCTAAGTGAGATATATGCCTTCATTCTCTTAAGATCATAGTTCAAAATGTATTTGCTATCATAGCATAGTCCAACCTAACTACTACAAGAATAATTTAAATAGAATAAGATCTTGTGTAAATGTCATTTATTATACCAAGAATCTGTTTATTAAGCTTCTTTAGTATATCAGGTACCTGTAATAAATATTGTAGATATAATGAAATTGACTAAAAGTTCCTCCCTTCTTGAAGTGTGCAGGCCAAAGAGAATCTCATAAAATAGTAATGTGCTCCTAGTCTGCTGCAATATACCAACTTAGCAAATGTGTCATCAATATTTAAAGCTCTATGAAAAAATCTATGAGTACTCATATTGCCCCTGGTAAAGGAGTAAATGAGGAAATAACTTTAGGCAAGGCAAAGCAATATATTTAAAATGAGAATAAATACATATAGTGTTAAGAACATACGCTTGGGAACCAGATTGCCTCCATTCCAAGCTTCTCCACCACCTACTTTCTTTGTATCCTTGGCTACCTTACTTACCCTTTTCATATCTCACATTCCTCATATGTAAAATAAGAATAATAATGGTACCCACTTCATATTAACAAACTGAACTAGCAAGCAAAAGAGAGACAGAGCAGTAGATAGAGAGCAGGCTGACAGCTCTGGGTTGGGGGTGGTTTTGGGACTGGAGGTATTGAGCAAAAAAGCAGTACAACTCATGGACGTAGACAACCATGTGGTGATTACAACAAGGTAAGGGGAGGGGATAGGTGGAGGTGGAAGAGGATATAAGGGGAATAAATGGTAATGAAAATAACACAATAAAATGTTATTAAAATATTAAATGTGCTATTATTTAAAAATTTATTGGAACAATGGCTGGAATAAATAAGTATTCTCTAAAAACTTGGTAATAATATGTAGAATATACTTTGCTTTTTTTTCTTAACCAAGATTCTTCAAAGACTAAGTGTAAACCCAACTGTGAACTTGTAAGGTATAATAGTAGCAGGTTATTAATTTTTTTCCTGAATTTAAAAGAAGCATCATTTCTCATCTTTCCTACTTTAAGATCTGTCAGTATAAAATATAATAATAAAAATGTAAATATACATAAGCAAAACATTTCAAAATTACATTGTTCTTGTTTCTATACTGTGTATTATAATGTCTTTTTATTGTATATGTCTGAGCTGCTTTCCCATAAGAAACCATTGTGAATACTCTGTCAGGTTTAATTGGTCTACTGTAAAAAATATCTTTGATAAATAAAACTGTCTCCTATGGAATTAAACTCAAAAAGGAAAAAATCTGGTTTGATTCAAAACGCATCCCATTAAAATTAATTGGGGCACAAATTTCTATGTTATAAAATTTTGGTAGAAGGAAATAGAGTGCTTTACACAGTTGGACACTCAGCAAACCTATTTAATGTTCTCAATTGATGAAAAATACATAAGCACATCTAGGCTACCAGAAAACTATTACTTTGAAAAAGGAGGTACAGCATGTCACCATTCTATAGCGACTTCCTATGAGAATTATTCTCAATATAGATGTTATATCAATTTATGAACAAAAATAAATATTACCTCTTCAAAATGCTCAGGGTTGTTATACCATCATCATAAGTCCATCCATTTGACTACTCAATAAATATTTACTGTGTTTTCTATGTACTATGAACAAGTTAGTTAATTTTCATCTTCATGGGACAAACAATAAACTTAATAAACAAATGAATTATATAAAATGTTCCATGTAATAATTGCTGTAAAAAGTACACAAAATAAGAAGAATATGAAGTGCCAAGGATGTGGGTTTTGCCATTTAAATAACATGGTCAGTAAGGACCTCACTGAGAAGGGAGAAGCAAAGTTTTAAGGGAAGGTAGGGATACAGCCATGTAGATATAAAAGCAATTTAGAAAGAAAAAACATTAATGTCAAGGGCCTTAAGGGGGGCTGTATTAGCTGGCAAAACAGCAAAGGCAGTGAGTGTAAAATGGGGAAGTATAGATGAAGTCAGAGTTTACTAAGAACTCATATAATGTAGAGTATGCAGGTCTTTAAAATGATTAACACTTTTATTCTAAATAAATGAGAATCGTGGTATCTGCTTTGTGGATACGAGATTCTCCACTCCAGGGAGATAAGGAAAGAACATGATTTACTATTTAGAGGACTACTGGAACAATCCAAGAAAAAAAAAATGCTTGGGGGCTTGGACCCAAGTGGTAGAAATGGATGGAATAAGAAGTGACTGGCCTAAAAATATAGTCTGAAATTAGAAGCTACAGCACTTCCATTTCTATTCATTGTGCTCTACAAGTCTCTGCCAATGAACTAAGATAAGAAAAATCAGTAATGGTGCTTACCACTACACATTTAGATTAACAAATCATTTTTAAAAATGGATCTAAGAATTGAACTTGTACATCACCAAAGAAAATATAAAGAAGACCAATAAGTAAATGGATACTATTCAATATTATTCACTATTAATAAATACAAACTAAAACCATAATAGGATACCATCAGTATACACTAGAATGGCTAAAATTAAAGAGCAACAATACCAAGTGTGTAAAGATGTTTAAAAAATGGAACTCAAATATATTGTTGATGAGATTGCAAAATAGTATAACCTGTTTGGCAACTAGTGTGAGGAGACCCCCCAAAACTGGAATTATTGTGAGGGCAGGCCCCTATAGGCTTCCCCCACTAGGTGAGTGTTTTAGGAACCTACTGTATCAGTATACCTGCTGGCATTGTTGTAAGAGTCTGAGTTCAGCTTCAGTAAATTTTTTTGAAGATTCTTTCAATGTGTTTGCCCATTTCATGATGGGTAGTTTATGAGCTCACCTGCCCACACTGTGTGCAGCAGTTTTTGACCAAAACTGGCATGTCCTGCCCTCCTCATTTACCCAATATTGCCCTGAATGACTTTTTTTGGCTTTCCCAGATGATAAAAATCCTCAAAGGGAAAAGTTTTGCCATTGTGGAAGAGATGAAATAAAGAACAGCAGAAGCAATAAAAGACATTAAAATCAATAAGTTCCAAAACTCTTTTGAGCAGTGGAAAAAACATCTCGATAGGTGTATTGCATCAAATGGAGAGTACCTTGAAGGTGACTGAAGTTTAGACGTGTAAATATAAATACACAATTTTTAATAAATAAATTCTGGGTTTTCAGGAGTCACCCCCCTTGTATATGTAAAAATATAGTAAATACACAATCCAGTATTTGATGTCTAGATGTTGACCCAAGAGAAATAATACATATTCTTACAAAAACATTATTACTTAGATACTCTTCACAGCTTTCTTCCTAATAGCAAACAAACAAACAAAAACAACAACCAAAAAACCCAGAAAACAAAACTGGAAATATTCCAATTCTGAATTAGTTATATAAACAAATTGTGTTAAAGCCATATAATAAATTACTACTCAGCAATTAAAATGAATGAACTAGTAAACATGAGTGGGCCTTAAAAGAATTATGCTAAATGAAAGAATCTAGATAGATACAAATGCATATAAACTGTGAGACACTTGGAGGGTGAAAGGGTATGCCATCCTAAAATATGACTGTAGGAGTTCAGGACATGCCACTCCAAAATATTCTACTTTGTTACACTGAGTATTGTGAACTCTAAGCACTTGAAGAGCAACAAACGCAAAGGAAGGCTTTCTCTGAACTCCCCTCATCTACCTAAAGACAGATCCTCCAAAAGGTACTTAATTGTGATAAATCCCCACCAAGGGAATTTCATTAAGCCACAGATATTTGACTTTTATCACAGCAGAGGAAAGTAGAAGCCGACAACACACTGAAGCAACATTTTCTCATAAACTATCATATTTCCCATCTATTCTTGTAAAGGCCATTAATCTATCCTGAAAATTATTTTCTCTCTCTAAGAGGCCTACTTTCTTCCAACACTTTCCCTATTAAAATGGTATTCAAGCCTAAATTCTGAAACTACCTCTATGAGTTACCAATTTTTCTCTGGATATCTCCCATGTGTACATACTAATAAACTTCTGTTTATTTTCTCCTGTTAATATGTTTTGTATTCCAAGTGTCTCAGCTAAGAACTTGAAAGAGTAAAGGCAAAACTAATTTCCCTACCATATCCATTTTTCATGCACTACCAGAAAGCACAAAGCTGCAATGATAGGAAGCAGATGAGCACTAGTCAGGGGCCTAGAAGTAGTGGGAGGATAATGGCTGAAACGGTGCAAGAGGAAAGTGTTTGGAATAATTGTTTGGAATAATAATTAAGATATAGAACTGTTTGGCAACATCCTGTATCTTAATTGTAATAGTAGTGGCTACATGCTTATATAAATATACAAAGTATTCAACCACCAAAATGGAGGCAGAAATAAAGAAAAATAGAAGAAAAGGGAGAAGGTAGGGAAGCAGAGTGAAAGAGGAAGAATGGGAGAAGAAAGATAAAAGGAAGAAAGGATCTCTGGAATCCTACTTCTTGCTATTGTTTCTACCATCTGTATGGTGACCCTTTGATACTGTGAGATACCTACCAACACCTTTTCTATAAAATCTGCTTTATGTTTTAATATCACTTAAGTTGATTTTTTATTGGCAAATTGCCTTGTTTTAGTAAAGAGGTACATGGGAGTTGGGTGTAGGAAATAAAATCGCAGGATAATGTGCAGTTCTTCATATTGATTTAAAAGCTGAGCTAGCTAAAAACAACTGAGATGTAAAAAAAAAATTTATGATTTTAGTTTTATTTACTTTTAGAGAGAGAGGAAAGGAAGGAGAAAGAGAGGGAGAGAAACATCAGTGTGTGGTTGCTTCTCACGTGCACCCTACTGGGGACCTGGCCCGCAACCCAGACTTGTGCCCTGACTGGGAATTGAACTGGTGACCCTTTGGTTCGCAGGCGAGTGTGAAATCCACTGAGCTACACCAGCCAGAGGTGAGATGTGGAAAATTTTAAAGTCCTTGGTATGTAGTATCAAAGAGATAATAATAGACATTCATAATTCTGTTCTTAGACCAAGTATCTACCAGGAATAAAATTTAAGGTAGCCAGGGAGTTACTAGCATAAAATCATTGGAAGTAGATAAGGAGTGTTGGCATTGTGCCTTCAGAGAGTTACCTGGGATGACACTGGATAAGTCAAAGAGTGGGTAAAATAAGTCCAAATCTAAAGATACCTATTTCAAAGTACAGAATAAAAAGTAGAGGCTTTTTATGACTATGCTAAAAGAATTTATCTTTGAACAGAGTTTTAGGGTTATTGCTGCTAGTCAAAACCAGAAATTGTTTCCAATGTATACATAATCAGATAATTCACCAATATGGTTGAATATAAAATTCATTAACAAATTCCATAGCTTTCTTATTTTAAAAAATTAGTAAGTTATTAGAAGAGTTATCTACAATAGCAAAAGAAAAATAAACTGCACAAGAATAAGATAAATTATGAGGAAATGGATGGAAAACGCTATATAGTTAGAAGGATGAGAACAAGGGGTGTGGCAGGAGTGTACCCAGCAGCTCCTCTCCTGGCTGTTCCACCTCTGAACTCTTTGTTGGCCTTTCTCATGTCTGAGTGCAGGACACCCAACAGCCAGCATTAAGGAGAGGGAGAGCATACATGTGAGAGAACTTTTCTCTAGAGAAAATGAACTTTTGATGCCCAGGCATATTGAGTAATCAGTGAGAGTGTGCTTTCAGTAGAATAAAGACCTTTGACTCAAGATTCCTGAGTTTCTCACTGCACTGAAGTGAGAACGGCTGGTGAACGTGCCATTTTCCATTATAAATGCTTATTAAAAGTTTTTCTTTCCTCTCATTTTTAACTTTGAACTTTTTAGGTTCAAGTATCTAAACATTATCTAAACATCAAGTATCTAAACATATTTTATTCTATAACTAGAATAAAAGATCAAATTTTAAAAAATAATACAAGGCAGAATATCAGATTCTCTGATAAAAAATCCTGAGGAACTGAAAGCATTCTGTGTCAATTCCATGTCTTTGACCAATTTGTGTTCTTATACTGGCCACTGTTTCTCCCAATCCTGTCTTAAATGTGACCTTATTCTCTCCCACTTTTCTTGATAAAACAAAATTTTTCAGGCAATAGCTGCTAACATGAAGAAGATATATACACTTTCATCTCCCAAAGATTTTTTAAAACCAACTGTTTCTGAAACTAGCTGAACTTTGGTGAACCTCTCGTTCTAAAGCTGTGTAAAAATCCCATCCTCTTCCCACCAGCAGATCTCTCTTTCAGCCCCTTCTCATGACACAGCACTGAATAAAGGCTTGAGTTTAATGGTGATACACTTGATTTTTTCAAAGTTAGTAGGTAGAGACTATTTAAGAAACACAAGGAAAGAAAACACTGATCTTTGCATACAAACATTTAGCTCAAGTATGAGGTTGGTCATTCATTTGGGACTTTACAAAACTTTCCTAAGTAATTTACATCCTATTTGGGGAATCAGTCACTGAATCACAGGCAACGATGCCTGTATAGGCTAAGAAGTGCTTGGTTGGCACAGTTCCTGATTCTCATTTCTCTAGATCATGTCTTGGCCTGGTTATCTGACTAATGCTTCCAGAAGTGAATATCCAAGCTCCCAAGCTTTTAGGTCTCCTAGCTCATTTAACGTTTTTATACTGTGGCTAGAATAAAAGAAAATGGGACACATACACTTCCCAAACTCAGAAAAGTGGGAAAAATCATTAAATCTGAAAAGATTCTTGATCATTTATATCCAATAATCTTTATAACTGTTAATTTACCTCACTGGTCAAAGCTTTCATATCTCTCCCAATTTCAAGAGATATAATTTCAATTATTATGAAATTTCAATTCCTGTAAAAAATTGAAATCTAGTAAGAAATTGGTTATAAGTGACGTTTCTTTGGTAAAATGTCTTTTTATTCATTATAATTGAAGGATTATAACAGACAATTGGAAAAATACTTCTATTAGGAAACAGGAAGGGGGAAAGTTTGGTAGGTTTTCTTCATATGTAAAGAAATACTGTGTATTTCATTATATACCCTAAATCATCTAATATTTAATATAACCCTTCTAAGAGTTATAATACCAGTTACTTTTCAACTGGAGACAAAAGTCTAGGGAAATTTTATGAATTTTTCACAGTCCCAACTAAGTGACTGACCTCTTATGTGAACCCAAGTATGTTTACATCAAAGGACCAAACTCCATTTTGTCAGTTTTACTGTCTCAATCTTCCTTCCACTTTGACTAGAATTCTCCTTGCACACCTCCAGAGACTGCCTGCACCATAGCACGCATACCCTAGCAGCAGACTCTCATAAGGCATCACTTACTCACTCTTCAAAGGGAAGGGCACGTGATAGCCACACTGGCGACTTAAAAAATACTTACTCAAGTATTTTATTTAAATATAATACGGTATTTAAATATAATGATATTTACATTTAGATAATGATAATGAGAACCACATTTAGACCCTCTGACTTCAACTACACTGACTTATTTCATTAAATAAAGAAAAGAAAAAAATCAACAAATATTATTGACCAAAAAGTCCTACATCTACATTTTTATTCTTATTCATAAAGGATATTAGGGTTTATAGTCAATGTTTAAGCTATATTTATCTACCAATCTTTATTTTGACATTGATATTTATGTTTTATAGATGCCTGGATTTTTCATGATGTAAAGATGTGTCTAAGAAGTCTTCTAACAGTTGATTATTGTATAAATTAATAGGAATAAAGAGAAGGCCATTGTAACTGGTTCGATTAAAAATTAAAAGATGGTCAAACCAGATAGAAAATGCAAATATTCACCACAAATAAGTTAATCAAGTTGAGTCTAACTCCATTTTAACTATATGCTTTAAAAATAAGAGAAGCTGAACCCAAAAGAAATGTATTTGTATAAGCTGACACATCTTTCAAATAGCATTAGAAAGTTTTTTAAGGCATAGATGTGTTTAAGTATTAGACCAACTTTTTGATTTTCATCTCCTCTGTATAGTTTTGCCATCCTAAGTTTTTGTGACCCTTTACATTCATTTTGGGACCTTCCAAGTGGCCTATCCTGGCCTTTCATTCAGTCTTTCTTACATGATCAGGACTTGTACAATAGAAATGGTTAGCATCAGAAGAAAACCTATTCACCAAAGATAATTGAAAAGCTCTCAGTGGTTCTCCACCTTGTTACCTCTCAGCTTTTCTTCTTTATATCCATTATTTTGGAAAGTAAGTTCTGTCTAAAGCAGAACTTCTCAAGTTTGATTACCTCTTTAGACAATGATCCTCCACTATTATGAACTATAATAGAGGTCAAATTACACACAAATATCCTCCATTTCACACATTCTGTGTTCTCCACAAGGGGAAGTATTATTTGAATTTACAAGAAATGCAGGGGAAAAAATACCCAAACCTATATTCTGTTGCCATAACCACAGATGTATAACACATATGTACATGCATGTACATATATTATTTACAAACATTTATATAAAATTATAATTCACTTTGATTTTTAGGGATCAAATGAATGTAGTTTCTCATAATTATTAACATTTGTAAATTTACTTAGAGAATTTTGGAGCACCATACATTTAAATAAAATTATTTCAATAACACTTGTTCAAAAAAGCATATATCTCTATTTACCCATTTAATGTGAAGAAAAATTAGAAATAATATTAACTTCCTGAGAGTAACCATGCAGGTGACCTTTCTGGAACTGACTGAATTGTCTTTCATACAATCAGAAGGCTTTTAAAGTGACTTCTTATATTCTTAGGATAGTTAGTGATGGGAAAAGTGTGTTGGTATGATTAATGCATTAGCAAATAAACATTACTTATATACACCTAGTGTTAGCCTTTTTGTAGGGGGATATATAATGGGTCAAGACAAGTTTGTTGCGCTTACACAATTATGATATAAATAAGGAACAAATGCTAAATTTCATGAATTACAAAAGAGTTGAGTGCAAATTGAATTTAGAAAAGACAAATTAGTTGTAACTGAAAAAGTAAATAACATTTTGTTGACAAGTTTCACTAGAATAAAATGAAGAAGGTATGGAACAAGAAGAAAAATAATACAGTAAGTATAAAATAATAAGTAAAAAATAATAAGTATACATTATGTACAGTATACTATTCATACAATTACACAGCTGAGAAGCATGAAGTGAAGAAGAAAGAGCATTCTAGGAAAAAATGAATAGCAATAGTTAAAACACAGGAGTTAGCCTAAAGAGTGTAAATTCAAGCAACAAAAATAATACTTTTCTTCCAAAAACAAAGCTATAGTGTGGAAGATTAAAAATAAAATGTAGATAAACTGTGGGAGAGAACATGCTACCTAATTTCCAGGATCTAATGCAAAATGAAAATGCTGGGATTTCAATAAAAATTACTTAAAATTTCTAGACAGTGACAGTAGGGCATTAAAGAAGCATAGAACCTTTTGAAGTCCATGGAGCCAGCCCTGCAGGGGGACATTATGGATGGACTCCAAGATTAAGGTACAAAAATTTTATATCTGAAAAATGGTTGCTGAAAATACGTTTTTATTATTTGAAACTAGTTATTTAAGATTTTATTGGCTGCAGAGTATACACTGCTTTGAGAAGACCACAGACTAAAGCTCAGTCCGGAAGTCAGAGACTCTTGCAGCAATAGTAGCCTGAGGGAGAGATTTGTACCAGCATGGCAGAGGTGAACCTGAAGAGGGAAAAAATGGATATATGTATAATATGATGGCATATTTTTTCAAGGAAAAAGTAACGGACAAAATAAGGTTTTGCTTCATGTTGATTTTAGTTGGAAGACTGAGGATACATATAAAATGGCAGGACTGTGAAATGGTGCAAGCCTTGCTTGTGAATGTAATGAGATCAAATAGGGAGCTGCCATCTGAGTAAAGTTAAATATCAGAACTCAGCTCAATCTAAAGAATTTTCTAACATTTAGACTTTCAATAATGGAACAGGCTACTTTAAAAGAGTATAATTTAAACAAACGTTTAAGTATAAAAAAAGAGCTTGAATTTTTTAAGAAATTTTTTTTTAACCACTGAAGGTATAAGCATCCCAAAATATGAGCTATTTACAATGTACCTTATTTGTTATGACATCACTTCCAGGACTCTGTCTGATAAATCACTTGGAATGATTATTATATATCATCCTACTTTTTAGAAAGTCAATATTCCTTAAAGAAAGATGTTTCAGACTTGGGGAATATATCTTAGAAAAGAAGAAACTCAAACAATTTTCTTTCTTTCTTTCTTTCTTTCTTTCTTTCTTTCTTTCTTTCTTTCTTTCTTTCTTTCCTTCCTTCCTTCCTTCCTTCCTTCCTTCCTTCCTTCCTTCCTCTCTTTCTCTCTTTTTTGTCTTCTTTATTTCCTTTTTTCACATGGAAGATATTAAAATAAGCCAGGTGTCAGCTGTAACTCCATTTTTCCCTATTGACTTTAATCAGAACATTTTGTTTTGGTGAAAGTAAACTCCTTGTCTCAAACTTTATTCTCAGATTGTGTAATGAAAATAAGTGCAACATAAAAAATAAGTACACATTTAAGTTTTTTATCTTTCTTTGATTTAATTATATACTAAATGAAAATGTTGATCTCACCATATTTCCATATATACAATATGCATATAAAATTTTTTAGAAAAAACTATAAATTCTTGTATCTCTCCTCTCAATCATATGATTTATATAATTTTGAGAATATAGCAGCCCTCAAGCAAAACATTCAATGAATTATTAAAAAGTGCTGAGAATTGATTTGTAGGAGTAAAAAGCTAAATAAAGACCATCGAATTCTACCAGTTATTAACATATAAATTCAAAAATAAGGGAAAAGTCCACACGAAGATATTGTGTCCAAATTAATGTTTCCTACTTTTAAGAAGGTCATAATAGCAAAAAAAAAAAAAAAAAAGATATAAATTTTGGATCCACTTCACTTCACACATTTATTTATTTAGCAATATTTCCATAAGTAAATTTGTTATCCTAAATATAAATGTTTCAAACAGGAAACAACAGAATAAATCAAGGGAAATATAGGGAATTAAAATAAATAACAAGTATGTGATTACACAAAATCGCATTCACTAGAATGAAAGTTCAGATAAAAGAGTACACAACTTAGGGCATTGTTTATTGTTGTACACATGCACATAAATATACACAGTAGTGACACTTTGGGAAAGAACATAAACAAATTTAAGGGTTCCTATGAAAGATTTGGAAAATGAGGAAAGGTTAAAAACAAGACATGTTCAGTCAAATAAACATACTAAAATGATATAGAATATTTATCTATAAATACATAAGTAAATGATATAAAAGATTGGAACAGAATAGAAAATTTAAAATAGAAAAGACATGAACAATTTGGAAAATCTCTATATGATGAAAGATATAAATAAAAAGAATGTGCAACTCTTACTTCTATAGTATCTGCTATTATCAAAAAGCCAAGATTGATGTTAAATGTTTATTAAGAAAAGATTATCAGTAATTAACTCTGCCTTACTTCAAAGAAGAGCAAATATAAATGAAGATCTTGCCAAGTTGAACTATAATATTACTTCCTCTTTCACTCTCTTGTTAAGCTTTCCCTGTTTTTAGCCTCAAATCACATTTGAAAAATATTTAATATTTTTGCTTTATGATAGAATGAAGTACAAAAGGAAGTAAAAAAAAAATAAAGACCACTATTACCTTATACAAGCATGATGGAGCATGAATTATGTTTCTTACTGAACCAGAAGCTAAAAATGAACTTTTTAGTCACTATATATGTATTGGGTTCATATGCCAGGCACTGTACTAGACACAGGTATAAATCCTTTGCAAGATCAGAATCTAAGTAATGTTTTTTTCCTCCAAGATCATGAGAGCCATATGCATATATCTATATGTAGATATAGGTATAAATAAACATAGGGGTAGAGATAGATGTATCTCATATAACTACTAGCCATTTCTCAAATAATGTGTAATTTATTGCAAGAAAAATCACATGAAGCCATTCTCTCTCTGTAGTTGAAAAGAACATAAAATCAGGAGATATATCTTTCTCCCAATCGGTAGAATCATTTTTACAGATAAGGAAAAATACATCAAACTTTAGCAAAACTGTGAGATTATAATTAGGACATAATTAGTAGAAAAAGACAAAAGTTCTGTTTAACTTATTCAAAATCATTATTTGACCAGAGGTTGATAGAAAAGTTATTTTGCCTTGATTAATTTATTTCTTTTTGTAGAGAGTAAATTAATAATGGAAATAAGATTGCAAGAGGATCCTTGAAAATACTTACTAGAACAAACTTTCTAAGCACCCTCAAGCACTTTAGAAGGGTCCATTTTCACACAATTGATATGCTAATTACAAACCATTAAATCAAGTCAAGAGTGTGTATTGGATAACACTTTGTTAGTTCAATGTGTGTTAATGTAGGTACTTGAAATAATATAACTCTATTCCATTCTGAAATAATATATTTTCAGGCTTTTTTTCCCTTTAATTGAGACTAAGCTTTCTCCAATTAGTACAGATTAATGACATTTTACAGGAGTCAATATTTAGGAACCAAGAGGTGTTGCTAACTTTTCTATAACCTAGTTTTGGTCACAGAAGAGGATTAGATTGGGAAGAGTAATCTTAGAGTTGATGCTGAACAGTATCTTCCAAATGAATACTAGTATTTTCACACACAACAAAATAACAGATATGATAAATGTGGATACAATCAAATCAAAATCATTAAATATATATGGAAAGAACATCCCACCAGTCAACTTTTAATATACAACATATAGACATTGTCTAAAGAAAAGTGTCTCATATGTCTGAAAACTCCTTCCTGCTGTCTTATCCATGTACATTGATAAAGCAGCATTAAAATAAGACAAGGTAAGAAACCTAGCTAACTGACACATCATTGGAGCCCATTTTTACAGGGGTAGGAGGTGGAGACTCGAGGGGCAGGAGTGCTGATTTACAAAACTCGACAGTGTCTTTCATTGGCATTACTAGTTTACATGCCATCATAAAATATATCGCATATGAAAGGTGATGAACTTTACTACTAGAGGAGAAACAGGAAAAATCAGCATTCATGCTGTCTGTCACTACAAGAGCCAATACATAGGGACAAGGATTGAGTCTTTATGGGTGATTTATTCAGATGCCGGTGATCTGAGAAAATAGCAGGTAATGTACACTAAAATCTGTCTCAACATCTCATCTCAAGCTGACCATTTTATAAGGAGAAGAAAAAGATAGGTAAGGTGTTTGGGGGAAAAATGTTAATCAGTTAAGAGTTTCAGTCCAGAGGTGATTTTCCTTGTATTTCTTTACCTGCTGACTAACAATTCTTTATCTGCATCACAAATATTCCTTCCCTAGACCAAATGACTCTGTTATTATCTGGATGCTTGCAGACCAGGTACAAAGGTCGAATTGCTTATGGAGCTGCTCCTGGAGTCACCTGGAGTAACAGCTTTTCACGTGTATTAGTCACTTAAGCCTATAAACTATAACTACAGTTAAAATCTTTATGTTGAATTCCCCTGTAAGAGACATGTTTATGGAAGAAGAATAAATAATATTTCCCTTTAAAATAATTGGAGGGATATAATACACTTTTGTACATTTGGCAAATGACAGAATATAGACTTTAAAAATATATTTTGGCTGAATTTGATGACAGTAGATGATTTGACTTTGGGTGGTGAACACACAATGCATTATACAGGTCATGTGTCACAGAAATGTACACTTGAAACCTATAATCTTATTAACCAATGTCACCCCAATACATTTAAGTATGTATGTATATGTGTGTATATATATGTATGCACATATACGTATATATGAAAGTTTTGAACAGCACAAAAGTAGAATAATAAATGAATGCCATTTTACTCATAAGTAGATTCAACTTGTAGTAAGATTTTGATAACATTATTGTTTAACCCCTTCTCCAGATCTAATCTTCTCACTTTTGCTTTTCTTTCTTCTGTTACATAAAGCAAATCCCAGAGAATATCATTCACCCCAACATCTTTTGGCATGAATCTCTAAAAGGTGGTATGAACAGTTTATCAAAAGTGATAGTGTAATTTTTTTTCCATTTACTATTCTAATTGCTCCCCATGTGTCTTTGGTGTGTCACCATGTGGACTGTAGATTGCTGCAGGACAATGACCTTTTTTCATCTATAACATGGTCAGTAATGAGACACTGGTAACATTTACTTTTCATTTGGAGGAGTGGGTTGTGAGCTAAATATTTTGTTCTAAAGTATTTCAGTTTCATACAACATGATGTTTTAAATGTGTTTGATCATTGTGAGCTGCTGGAAAAAGGGAAAATTTATTCAAACGAAAGGAGAATGGTTTTCCACAAACTCAGTACCATTCTGATATGAGTGGAGAGGAAGCCTAATTAATATTTGACCATATTCACAATTGCTTTAACTCAGTCAAGGTATGAAAGGTTTACAATGTTCATTTTTAAATAATTTTTTCTTCTTTTCCATCATTTAAAATGAATCAATGAGAGAGGAACTATAAAATCATATTTTTAGCTTATTGAAATTTATTTTTATATCTTTTTATTGGCTCTTCATATAAAAAGAAAACTAAAATAGCAAATATACCTTTAAATGATTCTGTTATTGTTCTTCCTAAATATTTTATTTTTTTGAAAATGATATAACCACATTAATATTTATTTAGACATTTTTAGTAATCATTTCTTTTTTATATAATGAGAGATTACCAAATAGGCTAATTCAGTGAATGAAGCATTTCACATACAAATTTTTGCATTATCTGATAGGTTTTCATATGTAAATCACATGCATCTGTTTATCTCCGGTGAATAGTGTCAAATATCCTCAATGCAAAATGAACCTTAAGTAACATTATCTTCCTAATGACTTTTCTCTTCTCAAAGAAAAAAATGTTATTTGTGCCAGGTATTTAGAAATTGTCATTCAAAGTGAGTTTTTTGTTTGTTTTACTGCACTGCATCAGTGTAAAAAGGAAAAATGAAATCTTCGTGGTGAATTATTATTACATTACCCTTATATAAAGCTTTTGGAATTTTATATTTAAGATTATGATATCTCAGCCATAAACACTATTGAAACACAGACAATGGAATGGCTCAATTAAAAAACATATTTAAAGGATTTTTATTGGACATTAGGCACTTAAATTGTGTTTACCCACAGGACAGACAAGTGCTCAAACTGAGGCAAGAGAGTAAAAAGGTAGGGAGATGTCTTAGCAAGTGGAAAGGAAAAGCTGAGACAACAGCTGATTTATACTGACCGCATCCAGCACCTTGACTCACCTGCCTCCTTCTCTCTCGTGCAACCACTCCCTTACGTGTTAAGCACTCAGAACAATGAGGTGCTGATCAGCATCAAATAATCTTAGACACAAAACCTTGGGTTTGTTCACCACAGAGACAGAGTTTTTGTAAAACTAGAGATAACATCTAGGTTTCAGCTTCAAGCCCAGAAAAGCAGCAAAACCAGATGAAGTGATTCCATGACTGTCATCAGGACAAGATGCAATGACCAATGACTCCCTGCCCTGGTGTCCAAGACCCTGAAAGGACAAATCTGGAAAGCCGATGGATATTCTATTGAGATCCTCCCCTAATACCTCCCCTAAAATTTTCCACCTTTAGAAAACAGAAAAAAAAAACTCTTAAGACAAAGGACCCAAGACATGCCCACACCTCACTCCCTTCTTCTTTTAGATGCATGCTTTTGCTTTCTTTCTTCTAAGCTCCAAGGACCTTTTTTTAACTCTGTAACTTGTTTCCTGAGTGCAAGCAGCCCAGCTGCCTCACTTCTTTTATCTCTGTGACTTTCTGAATGAACTTGTGTTACAGTTCTTGGCTCTGAATTCTTTCATTGCCAAATTCAAGAACCAAGGGCTAACACCATGGCTAACAAAATAACATCTGAAATAGTCTCTCTCTACTCTCAAGGAGACCTGTCTTTGAATATACAATGTGGGTGAAATCAAAGCACAGAACAAACACTGTTTTGATATTGCTTTGAAAATGATAACAACTTCTAAAAGAGAAAAAGGCAGCTTTGAGTTTGCAAGAAAAATATGATTGATGTGACTCCCAGCCCAAGAAAGTTTACCTTTTAATCAGTGCTTGGTGAGAAGCTCTCATCCACTGTTTTCTTTCTGAGGGAAGCTGCCTAAGTAGAACAGATCTCAGATGTCTAGGCTGCTCTTCAGGATGTAACACACATTCTTAAAAGCAGCAACATCTTTTGATCCAAATGAGCATAGACAGGATCCAGATGTGTACAGGAAAGCTAGAGGTGGCCAAAGGAGTAGAACTTTTCCTACATGGTATATAAACTTTCCTATCAATTCATGTAATGTAGTCCCCGGTGAAATGGGTTAATTAATATTCTTCAATGGTAAAATAATGATTGCAAAAAGAGATATTTAACTTAACTTATTTTTCTTTTTGATTTTTAAGACCTTAGAAACTTTGGTCTTATTAATGAAAGTGTTAGCACCCTCACTTCCTTATCTTCCTCTAGAACTTAGTCATCAAAAATCTTGTAATTTCTGTGAATCTAATTTTAGATCTCCAGATTTCTCATCCTTTTGTTTTGTTTTTGTTACCATGCATCCTTTAATTCAAATTATGTTTTCCAGATTCAAATCAATCTTGCTTTAAATTAATACTTGTACCTTAAGGAGAAATTAGTTTTAACCCATTAAGTTAATAAGCAAAGTATAAAAACACCATAGAATATTAAAACTTTCAAATAAATATTAACACCAACTTACATTTAAAAATAATGACATTACAGTAGAGATAAACAGTTTCAGCTATGTATAACACTTTTGTCAGTATTTTTGCTTGTCTAGAAGCTCTCTAATACTGTTTTCTACCTTTGGGCACATAGGAGGAGTAAATTTCTCAAACTCTCCTGCAATCAAATTGGAACCATGTGAGTGATTTCTGGCCAATGGATGATCAGTGAAAGTGTGCTTCTTCTAGGCTTCAAAGAAAAATTTTAAGTATTCTAAGCTTACTGCTAATAGGGCATCATGGGTTATAGAAATTAACTGAAAAAATAAAAATGAAAAAGATGTGACTAAATATCTATCCCAGATTAGTAAGAATACTACTTAGAATACTACTTAGTATTCTAAGTCCCACAAACAAGTCTGACCTGACTGGACACCTGTTTTGTAATTGAAGTTTTCTTAGAACACAGTTGTACCTAGTTATTTGCAAATATCTATGGCTGCTTTTATGAAACAATGGCAGGCTGACTATTGCCATGGAGACTATATATTAGAAAAATATACAATATTTACTATCTGACTCTTTTCATGAATTTGCTGACTTAGTTTAGAAAGATGCTCAAAGATTGCCTTCTGTGATTAGAAGAAAAAGGAAAGTTAGTTATATAACAATGAAATTTCAGAAATGTATAACCTTGAATGGGAATTATATATGTGGTGTAGCTATACATTTAAGTTGAACTGGTAGAAAATAAATTGAGGTAAGGGCGTGGGGAAGTATGAACACGTGCCTTGTTATATGTAACTAGTGAGACCTATCTTACTAATCTGGGATAGGTATTTAGTCACATCTTTTTCATTTTTATTTTTTCTGTTAATTTCTATAACCCACGATGCCCTATTAGCAGTAAGCTCATGATCTCTCTCTCAAGAACTCCTCATCATCTCAAGTTAGGGAAAGATCCTATTAGTTTGTTCATAGTCCAATAGTTCTTTGCCAAACAGAGAGAAGTTAGATCTTGATTGGTTTGCCACTGTTGTTATTCTTACAGTCATAGAAGGGAGATTTTGGGGACTTGTCCTGTACGGATCAGTGGTGACATCTGGTAACAAGGCAGTCATAGTATATTCTTACAACCCCAAATTGTGACTCCACGCTAAACACCAAGGTTGTAATCTGTTTTAACATGCATGTGAGTTCAGCTGAAGTCCAGTCGTGCTCCTCTTGGACAAGTGTTCTAGAGACCTTCTAGCATCAGATATGAAGTATAACGTGGGCTAAAATCAGTTGCAACTGACAATCTCTTAGGTTGTTTTTTGTATTGAGGGTAATTCACCTACGCAGATTCTTCTACTCAACAATTTTTTTTAAATTTTATTTTAGAGACTCATTCCAATTTCATGCTTACTACCTTGGCCAGAATGTTCCCAGGGTCATTATGTAAATTGGTTCATTCTCTAACCCTGAGCTCTGCATAGAGGTGGATTTTGCTAAATCACATGGAAAAAAAAATCTTGTAACACCCTAATCCCAGGACTGTGATTTTCTACTTGCCCCATATTTGCATAACTGAAAGGGTCACACAAATGGCCCAGGGCAGGACAAAGAAGATCTGCACAAGATGACCTTCTGTTTCTGCAGATTCAAAGAGCAGCCAACAGCTTCTCTGAATAATATAGAAACAAAACGACCATAATAAGTACAGTGGTGAAAAATATACCTTTTGGTATTCATAGACGTATGTCTATGTATATGCATATGTATAGCTCTATATTACATATACATGTATGTTATATACATACGTGAATGCATGGAAATATATTAGATGCAGATATATATTCATTAATAAAATAAAATATGTTCTTTAACATTTTTATCAAGTAACCCAAACAGTACCTAAAAATGCATGTTAAAAATAAAAGGCAGTAACATGCCTTATATTTTTCTAATTCTCAGTTCCACTTCTTTAGCTTTTAATTCTAACTTTTACTTCTATATTATTAAATAATAAACTTATAATTCAGTTATTGATTCATCAATTTTAAAAATAATCTATTAACTTTATCTTTTGGCAATTCCACCATTTTATTCAATTTTCTCTTCATTATTCTTCCAAGAGATTACTACAACTCGGGGTTCCATGAAGTGAATGTTTATATGTTTATATGTTTATGCAATGCATATGTTGTATGCCCCTAAATGGAGAATTATTCTTTTTATCAGGATGGCTCTTAATTTTCATTGAACTAATAATTACATTTTTAAGAAAATGTGCTCAGTTTTATAGGTAATTAACTATTTAAAAAATGTTCAACTAGATATGTCAATTAACGAGCACTACTTTTTCAAAACTTAAACATGTTAGTTAATCCATTTTTTTAAAAAATTATATTTTTTCCTTCTAACAATTTCTCAGCTACCACCTCATCTAATCTGACCTGATTAATTTCTAAATCAAGACCATAGCTCTCATCCTGACACTTCCATTTTATTTACTCTTTGTTGACTTTTCTGTTTCTTGAATTTGGTATTTTCTCTTTGTTTACTTACAATTTTCTTAAAGCAGGTTTTTTCCCCTAGTACTTGCATTATTAAAAATGGCTTAATTCCCTGGCTGGCGTAGCTCAGTGGATTGAGCGCGGGCTGCAAAGCAGGCATCGCAGGTTCGATTCCCAGTCAGGGCACATGCCTGGGTTGCAGGCCATGTCCCCCAGCAACCGCACATTGATGTTTCTCTCTCTCTCTCTCTCTCTCTCTCTTTCTCTCTCTCTCTCTCTCCCTCTCCCTTCCCTCTCTAAAAATAAATAAATAAAATCTTTTAAAAAATTTTTAAAAAATGGCTTAATTCTACCCTTACACTTTGATAATTTAACTACATATAAAATTCTGAGTTAAAATATTTTTCATAATATAAGGTGTTTCTTTACAGTAATGTAACAGTAAGATTATTTTTAAGAAGTCCGATGCCATTTTTATTTCATTTTTATGGGACCTGTGGTTCTCTCTCTCTTTCTCTCTCTTTCTTTTTATCACTCTTTATTTTCTCGTCCACATCCCTCACTCCTAGGTATTTTAAGTATAGTAATAAAAATTCTCATTTTTATTCCTAAACTTTCAAACACATACAACAGTAGAAGGAATAGTGTAATCAACCTTTATATTCTTTACATACCCATCTCCCAGTTCCAAAGATTCTCAGTAAAGGACAGTTTTACTTCACCATCCATGCTTTCCTCATTGCTGCATGCCCACCATCAACACTGACTTATTTTTTAGCAGGTTTGTGTCTTTATATTATATTATTCATTATTGTGTTTCTCTAAAATACAAAACTCTTTTATTTTTGTACAAAGAAGATAGAATAAGAAGTCTAGAGTAAATGATTTAAAATTTAAACTTTTAGTTAATCCCCTTAAATAAATCCAAAGGTAGATATCGAAAGTGTATTTGTTTCTTTCACAAATTATCAGGGAACCAGAACTTAGCACCTTGCTCTGTCCCTTTAGCCTGGTCTGGAGTTTTAATTTATGTAAAAGCAAACTGCTTCATGTGTCTCATGCATTCTCTGGGAACTTTCTCTAAGGCATGAGGATTATGCCCATGTTCCAGAATAACTGGTACAAGTCTTTTACATTCATGCTGTGTTCCAAACAAGATGAACGAAAAAGGGGGAAGAAGAGTCTAACACCTCCCTTTTAAGGAAGTACAAAGATGTTTCTGTTACATTTCACTGTCTAAACATTACTAACTGACCATAACTAACTGCAAGAGAAGCAGGGGATTATAATGAGAGATTGTGAAATAGATAGATAGATGATAGATAATAAACAGATGGATACATAAAACAATTAATAGGTACATAAATACATATATACATATAATATATATGTAATATTCATGTAAGTAATGTTTATATGTTTGATGTGTATAAACCTCAATAGTCAAAATTCCATTAATTGGAAGTACTGTAAGGGAATATGTATGTAGTTTTAACATTTTTATTCTCAAAAATTTTAATAGATTTCTAATGTCAAGACTACAAACTCAAGTAATTTCCTAAATGTTCTTTTCTTTCTTCAGAAAGGTATTACAACATCAGGTACTTTGTAGTAAAAATACCTCATGTCTGGAAATTGTCAATCAAATCAATTGCCTCCTTTGCCTACGTTCTCACTAACAATTTATGCTAACTGATGTAAACTGTCTAGTGAAATTATAAAGTAAGTTGAATGTTTATAATAACATTTACATGTACAAAATCATGTACTTATTTTTCATGGGAACTTTTGAGATTGTCTTAAATCTGTAAAAAAAAATGTTCATCAGCATTGATAAAATCTTACTATTTTTGCTCAAGCTTTATGAATCCTGACTTAAATATTTCAGAATTCTCAATTTTAGGATATGTTATTGAAGACACAAACAAAGATGCCTGGCCCACATTTTTCTTTCTAATTCGACATTTTAGTCCCAGAGTCTCAATACACTGTAACATAATTTAAAATTATTCATGATCACTCAGAAATGCTTAGTAACAAAGGCAGTGTACAGTAATTGGAAATAGGGTAAGTTCTTTAAAGCTAAGTTAGCATCTGCCTTTGAAATAAAAAAAAGAGAAACAGATAGCTAAATACAATGTCAGAATAAAATAAACAAATATCAATGCTGATTATTGAAGCTCACATGAAGATAAATATTTCCACCAAAACATTAATCTAGAATTTAAGACATTTGGAATATTAATTTTTTCTTATGCCTTACTGGATAAACATTAAGAATAACATTATAATAACATATTAGGTAAAATAAATAAGACTGCCCACATGGAAACAAATTGTTTATATGTTAACTTTTTTCTTTTCATTTCATCATTGTCAGTTTTCCATTGATTTCATATATAGTTCTTATATTAATCGTGTGTTATGATGCTAAAAATAATATAAGCTGAAGTGATAGAAATTCAGTTAATTATGTTGCAAATTAACATTAGGAGCTATGGTTCAACTTTTAAGATATCAAAATTTCATCATTATCAGCTATAAAGTTCATGTCAATGAAACAGATTTCTAAATTTATTTTAATGTGTAAACATGTTTGAGACTTAAATAAGACAATAAATAAAATGCTATATACATTTACTTCTTTTAATTTAACAAATTTCTTATGTATCCACTGCCTCCCTTCCCCTCTCCTCTGCCCCCATATGTATAACCTCCTCATTATAAACATTCTCTAGGAGAGTGGTGCATTTCTCACAACTGGTAAACCTACATTGAACATCATAATCACCTAAGGTCTGTAGTCTTTAATATGGTATTGTAAATTCTATGAATTTGAACAAATGTATAGTGGCATGTATCCATCCCTAGAATCACACACACAGAGTTCACTGTCCTAAAAAGATTCTGTGCTTCTGCTGTATATCATTTCTCTCCTCCCCTACCAGTGTCCTGGAAACCACTGATATTTTTTACTGACTCCACAGGTTTGCTTTTTCTAAAATGTCATATAGTTGGACACACAGTATGTAGCCTTGGCAGATTGCCTTTTTCAATTGGTAATGTGCATTTGCTTCCTCCATGTCCTTTCAGGGCCTGATAGCTCTTTCTTTGGTAAGCACTGATAATATTCCATGTCTGGATGTACCACAGTTTATTGGTCCATTCACCTATGAAGGACATCTTGGTTGCTTCCAACTTTTGACAGTTGTGAATAAAACTGCTATAAACATCTGTATGCAGGTTTTTGTGTTGACATATGTTATCAACAACTGGGTAGATACCAAGGGTATGACTGATGGATCATTACATAAGATTACGTTTAGTTTTTTTTTAAGAAATTGCCAACTGTCTTCCAAAGTGGCTATACCATTCATCATTCCAAACAGCAATGAATGAAAGTTCATGCTTTTCACATTCTGACCAGTATTTGGTCTCAGAATTCTGCATTTTGGTAATTCTAATGATAATGCAGTGGCATCTGTTTATTAATTTTTATTTCCTTGGTGACATATAATGTGGAACATCTTTCATATGCTTATTTACTATCTATAAATCTTTGGTGAGGTGTCAGATAAAGTCTTTGGCCCATTCTTTAATTGGATTGCATGTTTTCTCATGTTGAGTTTTAAGGGTTCTTATAATTATGATAACAGTCCTTTATTACTTGTGACTTTGAAAATATTTTATTCTAGTGTGTATGGCTTGTCTTCTCATTATCTTGGCATTGTCTTTCATAGAGAAGAGGTCTTAATTTTAATGAAGTCCAACTTATCAATTAGTTCATTTATAAATTATTCCATTGGTGTTAACTAAAAAGTCATTGCCATATCTAGAGTCACTTTTCTCCTATGTTATCTTGCAGAGTTTTATAGTTTTGTATTTTACATTAGGTGAATAATACATTTTTTTGTTAACTTTCTAAAAATGTGTAAGGTCTGCATCTGTATTCATTTTTTGACATGTGGGTGTCCAGCCATGCCGGTAGGTATTATTTTTGAAAAGACTATCTTCGCTCCATTGTATTGTCTTTCCTCCTTTTTTGTTGACCAGTTGACTACATTTATGTGGGTGGGTTTATTTCTGGAATGTCTATTTTGCTCCATTCACCTACTTGTCTATTATTTTGCCAATATCACACTGTGTCGATTGCTGTAAATATCTATTATTAAAAACAATAGACATAGTAATTATTATTATTAAAGCCAGATAATGTCTGCCTCCCAACTTTGTTCTTCTCTTTCCATACTGTGTTCCCTATTCTGGATCTTTTGAATCTCCATATAAACTTTCAAGTCACTATGTCAATAGCCACAAAATAAATTGTTGAGATTTTGATTCAGATTGTATTGTATCTGTAGATCAAGATGGGAAGAATTAACACCTTGACCATATTATATCTTTCTATCCATTAACATTAACTATCTTTCAATTTATTTCTTTGATTTCATTCATTAGACATTTACTGTTTTTCTCATATAGATCTTGTACATAATTGGTTGGATGATACTGAGAGTTACTTTTGTATATTAACCTATGTCCTTCAACCTTGTTATAATCTTGTATTATTCCAGCAGGGTGTTTTGTTGTTGATTTCTTTCCATTTTTTAAAGGGACAATCATGCCCTATCCAGTGTGGTTCAGTTGGTTGGACATCATCTCACAATTCGTAAGGTCACTGGTAGGTTCCCAGTCAGAGCACGTGCCTGGGTTGCAGGTTCAGTCCCCAGTCAGGCACATACAAGAGACACCTGAGCAATGTTTCACTTTCACATCTGTATTTCTCTCTCTTTCTTTCTTTCTTTCTCCCTTTCTCTCTCTCTAAAGATAAATAAATAAAATCTTTAAAAAATGAGACATCATGTCATTTGTAAACAGAAACAGTTTTATTTCTTCTTTATCAATTTGTATACCTTTTATTTCTTTTTCTTATCATATTATATTAACTAGTATTTCCAGCATAATGTTGAAATGAGTGGTGAGAGGGGATGTGCTTGCCATGTTCTTGATCTTAGTGAACAAGCTCCAACTTTCTCACCATAAAGTGTAATGTTATCCATTTGCCTTTAATATCATAAAACCATAGTTTGTTGTTCAAATTTATTATGTTCTTTATAATTCCTGCCCTATTGTCATAATATTAATTGACTTGAGAAAGGTTAGTTGCTGATTTTCTTGTACTTATAGTAGAAAGAAGGTGATATGGAGCTATTTATGACTTCTGAAAAGTGGCCCTAGTTTGTCTATGTTGCAGTTCCAATTTGCTCACTGCCAGTTTCATTTTAACAATTTCAGAGATATTAATGTCAGTGTTTTGTTTATTCTGCTGTTTTCTAAAGAGAAGACATTACCTCTCTTATAGGCTTAACAAATTATAACCATATCTTCAATTGATGGTACCCACAAAACACAAATGAAATAGCCACCATCCCACCATTGACACATAGGTACAATATCGATCTCCTATAATATTTATAGTTTCTTCATTACTATACAATTGTTATTATCTGTGCTAACATATTTATGGTCCAAAACACATTTCTAAAATATTTTTCCAGGTCTGATGAAATGATAAATACTTTCTATGTCATTGGAATTTAAAAATAAAAGAGTAAAATCCTTGGCAGCTCAATGATAAATACTTGATAAGACCACAAAGTCGTTTTTAGACCTATGTCCCTAGGGACATAGGGTTCATAGTCAAATAAGCTTAGAAAAACACTATGTTCTAAATCTCAGAATCATCTATTTTTTGCAAAGTATATTAACATAATTTAAAACTAAAAAATATGGCAGTATTTTTTAATCTTTTTCTTACATCTTTTAAGTATCTCTATAACCCCATATTGTGAAGGTATAGAATGCAAAAATATAGTACAGCTATTAGAGAACATTTCTGATGTTTCACAAAGGCCTGACACAAATTAATAGTCTACTATACTGTTTTAGTTTTTAATGCTATTTGCTTCACTAGTAGCTAATAAATTGATGCCTGACTTTTGTGACAATACCGTATAACAATTTCATTAAAAAATGTAATTTTAACTTATAATTAAACCCAATTTCATATCTCTTTGCTAGTGGCATCTTTCTAACTTTATACATATTAGTTAACATATTAGTTAATATGTATGTATTGGTATGTATTAATAATAACTGCATATTAACACATGCAGTTCTTCAGCCCCCTGCTTTCAATAACAACAAAAGATAACTGACAAAACTTTAGAGATAACTTTTACCACCATAAAATGAAAACAACAAAGTATAACAACCTACAATACTTGAAAAGAAATAAGATGAAAGAAATAAAAAGGAATAAAACAGGGTCTTATTAAGGCCCCTGCCTCTTTCTACATTGAACAAGTGCAAGATGTACGAGGGACTCATTCTTATATTACAAAAAGAAAGAGAGAGAGAAAGATGAGACGGAGGCGGAGACAGAGAGGCAGAGAAACAGAGAGACTGACTCCACGATTTCACATTGCTTTAAAAATCAAGGAACTTTATTTGTTTTGGTCTATTGTCTGTTTCTGCCAACTGCTTAGCATTACAAAAAAATCTCTGCATTTATCCTGCTTAGTAACATAAAAATCTAAAAATAATTTATTTTCTTAAAATTCAATTAGACATTTAAAGGTTACATGTTACCTGTGTGGTAAGACTAATAGTAATTTACCCACCTATTTCTTTGAATTATGCCTGAGCACTGGGGAAATGGATCTGTGGAAGAACCTTAGCAGTTTTCAGGAAAAAATTAGTTTAATAAAGAAAGATAGAATGGCTCTAGTGATTTTTCTTACTTATACATTCAATTCTTTAGCTTAGATTTTGAAGCTTGAAATTTTGAGGATATGGAAATAGTATTTCCTTACTCGTCTCTATGTTCTAAACCTGTATGTACATAGAGTCATTTTACAAACCTCCTCCTTTTGATTTCCTTTACATCACGATCTTGGACCAATTCAAGGAATGCACATATAAATGTTTAAAAATGTGAATTAGAACAAATATTTTTAACATTGTAGTTCCATCATTTTTAAACTTATATTCAAGTTAAATTTGTTTATTAAGTGCCTAATATTAAATCTCATAAGAAATTTAGTTTAAAAAATGTATTAAAAGGTGCATATTTTCAATGAATAGAACATCATGCTAAATAGGTAACTTATATTTCTCTATATAATTATTGTTTGATTATATGTGTGCATAAATTTTATTCTGTTCAAAGAAAATAAAAATAAAGGTTCTTCTCACCATTGAGTTTGTGTGAGTTGACCCAATGATTTGTTCAGAGTTTTTGTTTGACCTGAAATGGTTCCATAATCTTATAATTACCAGCAAATATTTCAAATTAATTAGGCAAACACACACACACAGGCAGTCTTAAGTCAGAATTACTGCTAATGTCAATAGTTGGTCACTCATTCTTTAGTTTTAGAAGCAGAACTATAACAAAAATTGTATAGGAAGAAATTTATATATTTAACATGGTAGAGAACTTAAGAATGGGTTAAGAATTCTTAGAAATACCTTAGAGAGAAAAAAACTCTCTAAAATGAAAAGGCTATAAATGCAAGATAAAAACAAACAGCAAAAAATTTTCTTCAAAAATTTGTCACTATCTCGAGTGACATTTCAGAAAAATAAACTGTGTATATGTGTAATAAAGAATTTAACTTTGCCCAAAATGAGATCTGGCCTTTGCTCTCAGATCCTGGTTGGTAATCTTTGTTTGCCTTAGTGTCTTGGGCTAGCCAGATAACAATATGATTTATAGTACAGGCTTTGGACCACTTGGTAGCAGTTGACACACGGAGTGGGATCAACCAAGTGAGTAATCAATCAATCATGCTTGTGTAATGGAGCCCCAGTAAAAATGCTCTATAAACCAGAGCTTCAGTGAGCTTCCATAGTTGACAATACTCCTTATGTATTCCAAATACTGATGCTGGCAAAATAATGTCTTTGACTCCATGGTGAGAAGAGAATGAAAAGTCCACACTAGCGTTTCTCGTATCTGATCCTATTTAACTGTTCCTTTCATTGATTTTAATCTGTATCCTTTCTCTGTAATAAACCATAACAGTGAGTGTAATAGCTTTTAATGAGTTCCAAGAGTTCTTCCAGCAAATTATCGAAACTGAGAGTAGTTTTAAGAACTTCTCAAACTTGCAGTTTGTGTAAGAAGAGTGATCTTCTGTGGACTGTTTCCTCTAATATTTCCGTGCCCCAAAAGCTCTCAGTCAGAAGTGAGGGTGTGCAGTCTTCTGGGACACTGCTCCCTTTAAGCAGTCATTGCACTAGGGAAGAGTGGGTGTGTCCTACAATAAAAATATATGTAATAAACCTGACTCAAAATCCATGTCCTAGAAGCATAGAGCAGGTTTTCTTTTGACTAACAGGATAATTCTTCATCCTGAGTGTCATTTTATGACTTTTAGAACTCTACTTTAAAAGTCAGTCAACATGTCTGAGAAAAAGTTGGAATTAAAAAAAAATGTAATAGTTGGGTAGGCTAGATTATGTTGCATTAATAAACTTGAGTGCAGATTCTTAATGGCTTAATATATATAATGTTACTTCCAATTCAGGCTACATGTCCAAAGAAGGTTAATGCACAAATATGGTCATCAGATACCCAATATGACAGTCTCTATCATCATAAATGACACCATGTAAATCACTGGCCACTCATCATGATAGACAACGTTACAAAAAATTCCTACCATCAATTTTTGCTATAAGATATAACAGTAAAGAAAATGCTATTTTTACCCTCTTTCATTACAGAAGTCTTAAAGAAGTGCTTCTCATCATCACTACAGAAAAGCTGTTTAGTTCAAGATATAAAGGCTAAAAAAATAAACCACTCCCATGGTATAATGACATGGACCTGGAATCTGGATCTGGGCATTATAAGAGGCAGTATGTTGTGACTTTTCAGGGGAGGAACAGAATCCTGGCCTGAAAAGTAATCCAGTAAGTGATACTTACTGGGATTATCAACTGGCTCAAAGAGAAGAAGAAAGAATGGGATTGGGTTATCAATAAATATACAAAATCAAGCATGTATAATGGTAATTTGGGAATATTTAGATCTATTATTTTCACTGCCTCCAAAATGTATGGTTATAAATCACATCACTGCAGCTCCACATTGTCTCCTGTGTTCTTAAAATCAGCTGTGGGACAGAAAAGATGGGCTCCAGGAGACGTGGAAAATGTCACTCACAGAGCCCTGTGGGAAGTCAGTCTGAAACTGCAGTGATCTAGTCAACCTGAGTGCTTGATTATTCCCTCCACCCTTTACATTATTCCATGGCGTGGCTCATCCTGAATGGGGGTGTGCAAAAGTGATTCTGAAATTATTTGATTAATGGCTGCTTTTGCTATCAGAATGTGAGCATTGTGAATGCAAAATACTGTCTAAATTGTCTAAATTACTTACCATTTTTTTTCTCCACTGTTTACAGAATGTTAGGCAGGAAGTTAATGTTTAGTAACTGTTTTTTGACTAAATAGTTTAAAAATAAATATTTGTAGTTTTAAACTTTAGAAAGAATGAACAAATGGAACATGCTTAAAATCAGGTGAATTTCACACTTTTTAAAACAAACTAGAAATAGAAAAGTCCTTTGTAGATATACGGAAAGAGAAATAAAAAACTTAAAAAAATTGCCCTGGCTGGTGTAGCTCAGTGGATTGAGCGCGGGCTGCGAACCAGGCATCGCAGGTTCGATTCCCAGACAGGGCACATGCCTAGGTTGCAGGCCATGTCCCCCAGCAACCGCACACTGATGTTTCTCTCTCTCTCTCTCTCTCTCTCTCTCTCTCTCTCTCTCTCCCCCCTTCCCTCTCTAAAAATACATAAATAAATCTTAAAAAAAAATTACAGCATGTAACTTTTTAATTTATATACTATGATACCTGCACAATATAAATATACAAAATACTGACTTTCAGAATCATATTTTTTCCCAATTAAAAAATTCTTCAGGCATACTTTGCAAATGTTTAATTATGTATTTGAATAGTTTATTGGGGAGCACATTATAATGTTTTCTAATATAATTATCTGAAGTATAAAAATTTGAAATATTACATTGTTTATTTTATATAAAGTTTTTCAGAAAGTCTCTATTTAAAATAACTTTCTATGCCTTGTAAGACTTACATCTTACTTTTAACTCTCTTTGATATATGGGGGATAGATAAACAAGTATAGGTGAAATACACATATCTCCAACATATCTTAGCAATTAGCTTCAAATTCTCCCACTACCAATTTTTTACAGGAAAGTCTTGCAAGTAGTAATATCTACTGATTTAGGTTTTCACACCTTTTCCCTTTCTCTGACAATCTCTCTAACAAGCAGAGAGTAGGAATACTAACAAGGTGATAACTGTCTGAAAGGCAGACAGCAGGAAGAGGAGCAGGAAGCAAAAGCCTTGACTAATTGACAACCTGGGTAATCAGCCCTCGCATAATTAAATCTCCCTGTATTTCACATGTAATCTATAAATGAGTCACATTATTATTGATAAAGTTGGTTTAGGTATAAAAATGGATATTGACATATTACAATGGCAATACATTAGTGTTTGCATGAGACCTTTTGTCTACATAATTGGAATATTATTAAATTTTTTCTTCCAAAAGATTTAGTGTCCATTGCACTCTTGTATAAAAATTAAGCTCAGGTAGTCTGTAATTGTTTCTTTAGATTTAACATGAAGTACATGAAAGATACTTAACAATCTTGCTATTTGAAGAAACTCAAAACAACATATGTAAGAGTTTTCAAGAGAAATATCATGCATGCAGCATCAAGTCAAGGAGTTATATTTCATTTGCTGTAAATAATATGGTGTTTACACATACTCCATCCTGAGACTGGTCCTGTGTACCTGTCTGTGTACATTCTAAAATTAGAATATAAGACACCTTTCTTAGAATCCAACTGTAACTCATTTTCTGACTGAAAATCATGTCCAAGACAAAAGCAGATGATGACCCTACCCTTTAAGATTAGAGTTAATCAAAGATAGTGATGGATAACTAAACATTCTTAAATTATTGAGTAAAATTTATCTATAATAAAAATATGAGAAAATTACAGTGCCTTATTACTAGCCAGTTCCCATGCTTAACCAAAATATTATCTGTGGCACATTTTGGGGAAGCTACATTTTGTATATAAAATGAAAGATTCATTTGTTCAACAGTAAAATCTGCTACCAAAAAGTAAAATAAAATAAAATATAAACGAGTAGAATTATCAAAATTTCTTCCACCAATAAGAATTAATTTACCACATACATGTCTAGGTATATATTTTACACATGAAAAGTAGTGAACATTTAGAGCTTGGAAGAGTCCATTTATGTAGAATTATTCTAATAATTCCGTATTTACTTTCATGGAATTTCGTCAAATAGATGCTCTAATCAAAGATTTGAAGTAATGGAGAACAAGTTAAGGAACAACTTGAAGTTGAATCTTCAAAAACTATGTTACAGACTGCCCAGATGAATGAACATTTTTTAATTCAGTTGTAAAAAGAACACAGAACTGATTAAAGAGAAGATAGAATAGGGGGAAAAATTATAATTTTTTTAGTGATGGGAAATGTCTTCACTCTGCTTAATAATCACTCTCACTAAATGAAGAGTATTTTTAAAATGTCTCTAATCATAGTGCATCACCCCTCCCCACAGATATTTTTCTAAATCAATCACCTCTCTTATGTGAAGGACCTAACAAGTACCTTTTATATGACATATTCCCAGTCAACTCCATTTGCCTTCTTTTCATTTGATATGTTCAAAATGCAATACACACACTGTGCGACTCTTTAAACGGAAAACGGCCAATTGAGCACATGTAGTGAGAGTCACTATCACAGAAATTCATCATTGCTAGCTCCCCAGCAACTGAATTATGTTCACAGTGTAACAAGATGTTAAAGTGAAATTTTGGCATAAATGGGAAGACATCAGAGAGAGATACTATACAAATAAGGGAGAGTTTCAAAGAACAGACATGAAAACTGGTTAGAAGTTCTTAAGCTTTGCAATTTCATTGAGGATATTAAAGAAAGATACATAAAGAAGGTTTAAAAAGAAATTTGTGAGCTTAAAGTTTCCCTTTCTCAAAGGGAAGAAGACAAATGTGCAAGTTATTCCCCCAAATTTAATGAAAGATAATTCAATGAGACTATTCACATAGCCTAATATGAATATCTTATGATATTGGAAGTTACAGAGTAGACTAGTATATGACTTCTCTCGCTAAAAGTCAGAGACAAAAAATGGGCTACCTAACTCTGATCGACAAGCCAAAAAAGAAATAGCTGCATTTGAGCAGTCTGCATTCCCAGGGTTTTTTGAGAAAAAGTTATGTGTGTTTCATAAGGACAGATGTGGGCCCCATGCAAACAAGAGTGGGCATAAAGAGGTCTTGGGTCCTGTTCATCTAAGGAGATAAAGAGAATGCAGTAATATCAACAAATTTCTCAAGGACGAGGAAAGAGTAAAAGCAGAATGCATTATCTGCACTGAGGGAACTAAATGTTAAAAAAAAAAATTCCACTGAAAGAATAGCCTTCCCTCCCTTCGCCAGCTGGCTAATGTGTTTTATGAACCTCACCAGGTTGGAAAGATGGAGATATATGTGAGACAAAAAAGTTCTTACTGCACTGAGACTGATTTAAATTCCATTGCCTAGGAGCCATAAGAAAGGCTTCTAAATATCAAGGTCTGCACATCACAGTATAGCTGAGAGAAGTTAAAGGCAAGCCCAACTATCTAAACTTTCAGATTAAGGCATGTGTTGAAAACTAGGGGTTCACTAGGACAAAACAAACAAACAAAAATTATACTGGATGAAATAACATGAGTTTTGGAAAAAAACGCTATCAAATTCTCCCTGTAAGCTAATAAAGGGAATTTTGTCTTCAGTAGGGACATGAGTATACCCAGAAGAGAGTTATCAATTCCAGGACATGAATCAAATCAAACAGCAGTACTTTTTTTATTTTAAGATTTTATTTATTTATTTTTAGAGAGGGGAAGGGATGTAGAAAGAGAGGGAGGGAAACATCAGTGTGTGGTTGCCTCTTGCACACCCCCTGCTGGGGACCTGGTCCACAACCCAGGCATGTGCCCTGACTGGGAATCAAACTGGCAAACTTTCAGTTTGTAGACCAGCACTCAGTCCACTGAGCCACACCAGCCAGGGCAAGTAGCAGTACTCTTAAAAAAAGAGGGGGGTGTCCTAAAATAACAATCTATGCCTTACAAATGTTTCCTTAGTCTTCCTTAAAAAAAAAAAAAAAGGCACTACCTGTTCCTTAGGTAACTTATATGGGAACATGAAAAATACTCAGACTTCTGTGTTTGAGCTCCCTCTAAATTCTGGGGAGCCAAATGTTAACTGCGGTATATTAAATCTATAGTGGGAAGCTATAATGGAGTTTCACCCTAGATTTGCATATGGTGAGATCATTGGGTCTACAAACAAATCCATGTTAATTTTTAAACTATTTGCATATAATTGGAAACATAGCCTTAGCAAGTATAAATATCCCTACATTGGTTACCTAACACATGATGTGAGGGTTCTTACAATTAAAAGAAACAGTTTGAAGTTCCCAAACATTTGCCACTCTATCAATATAGTAAATTTTTAAAAACTAAATTCATTATCAATAACAATACTGTATCCTAAGAAGGTCAAGGAGTTGCAGTACACATACTTTAAACAAATTTAGTCTTTCCATTGAGAGTTGTAATCTGCTTCCCTTTCCCTTAAATCTTGGTTGGCCTTGTGACTTTTTTGACCAACAGTAGGTGGCAGAAGTGCCTATTTAAGACATAGGCAAAACACTTCTTTTTTGATTTGGCGGACAAAAAAAATATGGATGTGGTGCCCTAACAATTATCAGGTAAACTGAAAGCCTTACAGCTTTTAGGGAGGCCAAGAGAAAGAAGTCTCTCCTGCTATTGGAGGCCGAGGTACAAGAAACTCTGTCATTCTGCCCTTTGTCCATATCAAATGGTAACTCTATATGGAATCTGGATAATCTTTAAGAAAAGTCTTTAGGTATTGAATTAAGACCATATTCTTGCTGTTAAATATATATTTTCCTTTCAAACACAGCTCTTGATTTAAGACCAGGCTTCAGAAAAAAAAATTATCTAATTGTAAAATACCAGGAAACCATATGACTGGATGTGTTCTGTACTATCTGATGCCCTTAACCACAAGTTTGATGTGCTTAGGCGAACTCCATAATAAAACAAAAGTTTTAATTATGGCACCTGGCCTTGAACACATTCTGAAATAGAAGTCAATTTATGAATTAAGTAAGCATATTCTTATGATACATGCTTTTTCTCAACATATACTCATGGCCTTATAAGAAATCTTATAACTAGAAATTTTGGGTGGAAAATAATGAGTCTGGAACACAGAAAGCTCTATATTTATTATATGCTGGCACCATGTAAAATAGAAGTAACATGGTGCACAGTTAATTAAATACCATTCATAGAAAGACAGAAAAGTTTTTATGAACACTGACTAATGATTTGACTGGAGAATCAACATTTGATAAAAAGAGATAATAATTAGTGACAGTAAAAGAAGACAGTAAAAGGGATTAATGAATCCCTGAGAATGGAGTCAGAGAATTGTGAAAAGTCATCAACGATTCCTAGCTATGAAGGAAACTCTTAATAATCAATCAACCAAGTTGTTCAAATCTACTTAGGTCAATAAGCATTCTTCTGCAAATATATTTATATTTTCTCAAGAGTTCACAATGTGGTTGATGATGTAAACATGGTGGTAGGATGAGTGGTATCTTTCTATGAGCTCGACCACCTGAACTAAAAACTCAGAAGTAGCTGGTAATATGGAATCATGGAATGATCTATATAAGATCTACTTTCAGCAATGGGGAAAGTCCTCAGATATAAAACATATGCCATGGACCAGTGACCCTAATATTGTGATAATTTTTACATTGTAAAATTCATGACTCAAGGAAACAAAAAATAAAAGTAGGGAAAACATCTCCCACCACTATACCTAGTCACTCACCAAAAATTTTATTTCTTTTCTATGACTCTGGGTTTTTTATATTAAAAGCTTTGAGCATACAGAGGAGAAATGTTCTTTACGGAGGAAACTAATTCTACCAATAGTATATTTCTAATGTTTTATGCCTGTGGGTTAATAAATAAAATAAGCAGTTATCATAAATAACCTATCATCTCAGCATCCAACTTCTTTTATAATATTACTATATTTAATTAATAGGTATGTGGTTGTTTACTAAACTTATTACTTGTCTAGCACACTACACTTTAAAGTTCCATGAGGGCAAAGGAGCTCAGAGATTGGCAAACAGTAGGTGATCAACATATTTTTGCATAAAGAATTGAATGCAAAAATGCCAATGAACTGGCACTGGAAATCTCATTTAATCTTTTTGAGCCAGTTTGTTTTGTTTTTTTTTGCCTATAAAATGTGTTTAAAATATTCTTTAAAAGCTTTTATGAGTGTTAAATGACACAATATGGAGAATTCTATGTTACTAAGAAGAATTAAAATCCCTTAATTCATCTTTTCATTTCCTCCTGTGTTTATCATTAGCTTGATTATTTATTCAACAAATACCGTTGATTTCTTTCTACAGTCCGTGCACTTTTCAGGCATTGGAAGCACAGCAGTGAACTGGATAAAATTTTTAGGTTCATGGAATTTCAATTCTAATGGTGAGAGACAGATAATAAGCAAATTAACAAAAAATATATAGTATGTCAGATACTGCTAAGCATTATGAAGTCAAATAAAGCAAGATAACAGGATAGGAAGTAGGGGCGATTGCTAATTTAAAGGTAGTGCAGTCAGCTAAATGTTCTCAGAAAGGTAACATTGGATCATAGACTAAAGGAAATAAGAGATCAAGGTATAGAATATCAGGGAGAATTTCTGAGCAGAAGGAACAGTAAGTGGAATGCCCTGAGGCAAGAGTACACCTAGCTGCGGCAGAGAACAGTAAGAAAGCCAGGGAGGAGGAGGAAGGGAAGAGTGATAAATGGAAGGAGTGGCTAATGATAAAATCAGAGATCAATGGCAAACTATGGGAAGAAAGATCATACATATAGGTAGGTCCTTTTAGGGCATGAACAATATTTTTTTAATAAATGAGAACCTTTTGGAGAATTTTGTATAAATGTATGTCGCTTAGCTGGCATAAGTACCAGTATTATTACTCTGATTGCTGTGTTCAGTACAGACTGTGGATGTTAATGGTGGAATAATCGAGGAGGGAGATGATCAACAATAGATAGAAGGTTAGTGGTTGAATTTTAAATATATTTTGAAGACACAGCTGAAATAATTGGCTAATGGATTTGGTAGTGTCAAAGATGAAGAGAAGAGCTGAGACTGACTCCCTTTATTTTGGCTGTGCAATGGCAGAACGTCATTGCCATTTAACTTAGTGGAGGACTTGGTGCACGTAGCAGGAGGGCATGACCAGGGAGCTAAATTTACTGATCACTCTTGGAGGCCATAGATATATTTTAAATTCTACCTAGTCACTGTAGTCTGTTGTTTCATGCCCATGCCTATGCCTTTTGTGTCTCATGTATAATTACTCTGGTAGATTGATCAGCTACCTCAGTGGTTTACCAACTATTCCCTGTTAATCAATTCACCAAACCTTTGTGAAGTGGTTACTGAGATGCCCTTGAGGGTCTCTAGTTCTGTGATTGTTTTATATAAGGTACACTTAAAATTGTGTACAATTTTAGAAGGATCACTTTTTTCCTCAGCTTTCATTTTAGGGATGAGAAATCTGTTATTAAAAATTCTGGAAGATTGCCAAATCAATGTAATATGTGAGCAGGGATTAGTTTAATCACTGAGCTGTCAGGAATTTTAGGTTTAGTTGGCTTCTGGTTTGGTCTAAAGCTGGGTCAATTCAATTGGCTTCAAAGTCTGATGACACCAATGCCAAGGTTAAGAGTTTGATTCCTACGGAAGTTATTTTACTTTATTTTGGTCCAAGAGCATGGACCAAAACCCTAACGTAACCATCTGTCCTAAAAATGCCAAAAGCACTGCAAATACTTCACTACAAGTAAGAAAAAACAAAATACACATATAAAATTTTAGTGTAAAACATGTCTTTACCAAGAATGGTACCCATGAGTGTTGTTGCTCTACTGTGAAACTCGCATGCTGGCAAGATTGTAATGGCTCTGTCCACTGCACTAATTTGTTTAGACACTGTGATTGGCAAGACTAAAGATCATAGGAATGGATGGGAAATGAAGGAATGCAGCCCAAACACTGGACTGAAAATAATTTCTGTGGAAATGACAAGAAATCCAATACAACTAGAATCCTTGCCCCTTACAACAAAGGTATATCTTCCATGATGTATTTTGAAGCCCAAAATTAGTCCTATATATTGAGTTTTCAAGACAAAGAGTCCAAGAACATTTGACAGAAAGGTTAGGAACCTTTCTAGAAGTGGTCTGGAGTCTCACTGCACGTTGAAACTCATTCTCAAAAATTAGACCTAAGAAGAGGCTTTCTGGATATTTAGTGTGCCTGCGTCTTTGTCAGCAATTGTCCCCCAGATGTTCTTTCTATATGGGCCCTGGCCAATTATCTTTAATAAAAAATAGTGATTAATACTAATTATTCAACAAAACCTCTAGAAAAACTATTTAATCATAGGCCCACTTACTCACGTTACAAAAAATTTTTCAAGCACTTGGTTTCACCTCCTCTGCTATTCCTCCTAAGTTAAAGATATTTAATTTTATATTTTCACAGGAAAGGGTATTTGTGAAGTAATTTTTTTTCTAATAAAAATTTAACTTGAATGATTTCTGTAATCTGTTGACTGGGCCTTTAAAAATTGATGTCCCCAGTGCGTGTGAAACTAAATCAAAAGGAAGGAGACCTCACTGCCTTTTAGAATTCCAAAGGTCTGGCCCACAGTTCTATGAGGTCAGGAGGGGGGATTAACCTCTCACATCCTCCTAATGGTTTTAGAAGGACTCTGAAAATTCACAGATGATTAAAAACACCCACTGACTGGCACTGAAGAAAAACGTGGAAAGCAAATTTCATTTGTTTAACAGCTCTACCTAATTGTGCTGGGCCAAGTCACTTTGGCTCCAATCAGCTACCTGATTGAAGATCCCTTATCTCCTTCTTTCTGTTTATCATTTCTTTACCTCCCAAAATACAACTTCTTTGCCCAAAGCAGAAGAGTTACTGTATCCTGTATCCAATTCCTCCCCTTTGGGTGGATGCTAACACACAAAGAGATTGCATATCTCACACTTGAAAATACAGGTTGGGGCAAACACAGGTTTAGAGTTGTTTGTATGAAAAATAATATTATACCTAATAAATAATAATATAAGAAAAGATAGTTTCATGTATTCACAACTGTAAATCTACTTTTCACCACTCTGTATATAGAATATTGCATTTAATTGTCATAACAACAGTGAAATTATAACCATTATATATACCCTAAATTATCCAGGTCATAAAATGTGTGGAAAAATAAGGCTTCACAAATTAATCTGTATAAATACCCTTAGCTTTATTTGTGCATTCAATTAAAGAAAAATACCTCAGATTATAAGTCTGAACTTTATTTTTTTGAGGATCATGCAAATGAAACTGTGATTCTAATACAGTATGTTTTAAAAGTTGAAATTATCATCTTGTAAAATTTGTGATAGGTTTATAGCATTTTTAAAAAGCTCTATTTGACCATCTCCAAAATTGCCTCATTTGTTTCCAGATGGTAAATCCTGGAGGCAGGGGAAGGCAAACCAACTATAATATTAAACATATCTATTCTAAGTGTATGACTTGTCTAAGAATAGTTATCTGTTTAAAAAAATAAGCACCTTCATACATTTTAAAAGGTGCTGTACAATATTTTAGTTAGCCATTGTTTTGCATGATCACAGCTCTTCTCTCAGAGGGTGGGTCATATATTTCCTCATGCTGATGAGGCCACCCGTGATCTCTTTCCGTCAATATTATGAAAATGAGTATGAATTATGACGGGTATGAAAAGTGAGGGCTAATCGCAGTTTCTCATCACTCAACGTTGTCTTGTTCAGTCTGTCAGGATTCAACTTCTCTACCCTGAACAGTTATGAATACAGCTCTAGAACACTTTTTTAACTGGGAGTCAAGTGGTCAGAGGATGGCGAAGGTAGCAAAAATAACTGTTTATAATATGCATTTGTACTCTCTACCTAGAGAATGTTATTTGGTCAGCCTGGAAAGGGGTCTTGAATTGCATATTTTTAATAAAAGGTAATTTTATACAATTCCACAATTGTGAATCATTGAGGAAAAAAACTTAAATGTTAGGGAATTCTAGAAACAATAATGATAACACATGTTATTCAATGATTAAACATATGTTGGATATTTGTCTGTTATTCGTTTCTCCTGGCAATCCAACTGATACTTGAAACACTCTGTGCAGTGAGTCGAGCAGTTACTAGCTAAGCAGTCATTCCTGCACAGAAATTTGGATTTCCCCAAGGCCTCTGTGTAGGGATCAGGACCCAGACATCACGATTTTCCATGTGGTACCTAAATCTGCATTATGGTTTTGCTTTTAGATTGATTCTATTTGAAATAGAAAAATGGTAAATCAAATTCTTTTTGATGCAGATTTCTTCCACAAATCTATGTTAAAAACACCAAAACCTTCATTAATTGGGGCAAATAGTCATTATTACCACCACATTATTGTGTCACAAATAATCCTTAGCATAATGATTATCTGGTCCCATCACAGCCTTGTTATATCAGTTTCTCTGGAGGAGAGGTAAGAAAATCTTTATTTTTAGCTAATATACTTTATTATTATAGCCAGGCTAATCAAAGAAATAAACAAGAATACTATTTCTTTAAGAGTGAGAATGGCTGGTGTTCTAACACTGTGGTACCATTAACTTAATTGAAAATAACATGTAAGAATCACAGAGTGTGTGAAAGAGTAGATGAATACAAGAAAGAATGAATGATGAGCACACAATTATGTAAGTATTCAATGAATACTTGTTCATTAATTTAGGTGTTTTATTTAGCCTTTGATTTCCTGAGCTGTGTTTAACATATCAAGGAAAGCAATGCAAAGCAAGGGAAGTTTAAGTGTATCTAAGAAGGGATTTGTTGGCAGTGAGCCCTTGACCTGATCTAGGAACAGAGAGGTGCAGAATCTTCTACCACTAAGTAGCTTTGGCTTTTGCATGGTGAGGTGTTTTGAGTAGTAGTCAGAAAAAAGACTAGGTGAAACTGAATATTATTTTGATCATCTTTGAAAAAAATCAGTTTATTAATTACAGGGCTGTTTAGAACAGAGTAGTTATGTGTGTCTTTCATTAATTCAAAGAAAACATTTCTTGTTTACCAATGCACAGAATTTGCAGTATGAATTTCCTTTTCTTTAGCTTTGCCTATTTATACTAACTATAAATTTATAGCCTGCAAGACATCTAATTAGAAAGTTCTTTTTCTTTTGAAAGTAATGACACATTAACACTGTGGAAGGGATTTTCCCAGTTTATGTGAGATTAAAAAGAACATGTGCCCTTGTATACTTAGGCACGTTCAAGAGTGTCTCCATATGTATGAAGTAAGTAGGAAAATGATGATGAAATATTGAGGGTGAACAGTAGAGGCTGTAGGACAGAGGGTGAGTGTGTCCCCAGATCATCCAGGTAGATTGAGGATATGAGAAACGAGGAGGCTGGAACATGCTGAAGCAGGCCCACTGACCCGTCCCTCTGCCTCACTTCCCAGATATCACACTGCCTCAGCTCCTGCCTCCTCTCCACTGCGATCCCGCACCTCCCATTCTGTGCCTCTTTTTTTTCTCACTGCTGGTTGGCTCTTCAGCCTGCTATGCTGCCATGGGAACCTGCCGGAGATGGTAGGCGCCCATTACATTTATTTTTTTTTCAGCCTTTTTTGAAAGTGAATTAAATGTTTGTCATGAAAAGTGTGTCCTGACTCCAGAGTCCTAAAATTTATATATTCCAGATACTGAATTTAGGATTGGCAAATAGGAAATATGTGTCAACTTTGAAAACCATACTGGTAAATCTTGATCATTAACATTTATACAATTGTGGTTATATCAGTAGTTAATTTCTTGTGTTAATGAGAAATAGCAGGGATTAAAATGTGTAGGCAGTATATGCATCATGGTGAGTAAAAAGTAAGCTCTAAAATCACACAAATATGGGATCAAATTTCAGCCCCCCAGTAATATGCAACATGAACAAGTTCATTTACTTATCTAAGCATTAGTCTCCCAAGTCTGTAAAATGGATTGTCAGAGTAATCATGGCCTTATTGGAAAAAAGAAAGAGGTTAAGTGATAAAATTTATGTACAATGCTTATTACAGTGTCTGGAGCAGTAAATATTTAGTAATGTTAGATATTGTTTTTATAAACAAAATGATCTGCCTAGCAGAGGTTTAATGGGGATTGTACTTGAAAAAGTAACTATAGTAATTACAGTCAGTGCTTTTGTGTCTGTCAAATATTACAAACGCACCCTCTCTCATTTTTAAAACTGAGACTGCAGTTTAACATCTTATTAGTATATAATTTTATATAGCTAACACGTTTATATGATGAATCAACTTCCAAGGAATCCTGTGAGATAAGAAAGACACTTTTGAAAAATGGGAAGAAAACTCCAAAAAAACAGAATTCCTTTTTTTAACTTTTTAAAAAAGATTTATTTATTTATTTTTAAAGAGGGTAGGAGGGGAGAGAGAGAGAGAGAGAAACATCAATGCGCTGTTGCTGGGGGCCGTGGCCTACAACCCAGGCATGTGCCCTTACTGGGAATCGAAACTGTGATGCTTTGGTTGGCAGCCCATGCTCAATCCACTGAGCTACGCCAGCCAGGGAGAATTTCTTTTTAAAGTTACATGTTGGAATCCAATGAAGTCAAATGACTTGGCATTTCTGTAATATAATACACAAGATTTAAAGAAGAAATCAGTTTGCATGCATGGGTGTTGCCTTGACTTATTCCAGATATCGCCAGTCTTTATTCAGGTATTCTTTCATCATAGTCTGTCTATTTCTCATACAGATAATGAGTCTGCTACTAAAACATGTATGCACTCTTTCAGTTTTATTTTATATTTTATACACAGAGCAGTCGCATTAGAAAACAGGCTTTGATATTCTTCATAAAGAGAAGCAAACTGAAAAAAGTGTATTTTTTGCCTTTTTAAAGCTATTACTATGTATTTCAGTGCTGATACTTACCATATCTAATTAGTAAATTGCACAAATACAGCAGGAATTTGAATAACATGTTATGAATTTTCATTTGTACACATGTGGCTTTTGGAGCTTTGCCATAGGAAGATTGTTCTGCATAGTAAACAGTAAGATTTTCTGTTTTAGCTCCAACTTTAATTTGTATCTGGTTTTAGAAATGTTATCAAATTATCTAATCAAAATCTTTGACATCGTCACTGGGCTTTTTAAAAATAAAGACAATATTAAAATGAAGGCTGTGAATTAATCTTGTTATCTGCATCAAATTGAGTTGAGGACTAAAATAGGGCTTGTGCCTAGCAAAATTTAGTTTCCAAAGATGATGTTGACACACACATTTTTCTGTCTTATAGTGGTCCTTGGATTAATTTCAAATCTGATATTTAAAATGTACTAAAATGGAGATATGTATCTGGTCTCCGAGCAATCATTTTTAGTTTTCTCCATTTCAGTGAAATAGGATCAAAAAGTTCCAGCCATGTAATCTCAAAAATAGAGACATATATTGAAGAAGATACAAGATACAAGAAACATTGTACATAGGACAATGGTGCCTCAGTTCCCTTCAAAGCTATGCCCTTCTTGAGGAAGTCTGGTTCATTGGTAGCGATTTGAATCAAGTCATTAGCAGCTGCAGCGTGATTTCCTTCTTCTCTGGTAGCAGAAGCCACAGAACGAATTTTGCGACAACACATTTCATGCAAGATCCTGCATCAAAATCTCAGACACAGTCGTTTTTGGAATCCGCAGCTAAGCTTCCAGTTCTCGCACTGTCAGTTGACGATCTTTGTAGATTGCAGCCCATACATTTTCAACATTCTCAGGTGTTCTGTTTGTTGCAGGCCTTTCAGAACATGGATTACTTTCAACAGATTCTCAACTGTCTTCGAAGCATTTGTTCCACACTTTTATTTGTGCATTTCGTTGTTCTCAAAAGCCTTCTGAATCATCTGAATAGTTTCTGTGGAGGAATGTTCAAGCTTAATACAAAATTTGATGAAGATTTGTTGCTCTATTGATTCAGTCATTCTAAGTGTGATGGCCACACAGTACACATGCTCACTCAGTGCTCTCTACTGCCCCCATGGTCTAGTTCAGTGAAGTTGTCATTGTTCATGCACACACATTTCGGTCTACTTTCCTTGGCTGCAAGGTTACATGGATGTCACACAAACTGTTCTTGTTATATTAAAAGTGGCTGGACTTTTCCTGGGTAGATTATACACTGCATAATTGCATACTAATATATGTTTCTTCATAAAGATACATATATATTTTTATGTAGAAATATAATGATATTGGCAAATGCTTCTCTAAATATTTTGAGGTACCTGGAGAATAAAATTTCTCTAATTACTGTCATCTTGATCTTCAGATAAAATGCTTTCTATTTTTGCCAAAATGTTAAATTATTTTTGGTGTCAAAGAGAAAGTACTCTCTATGACCTGTAGATTGTATACCTGACTATGAAATGCTGCCAAATTTTAAAACCAGACAAAACTTAATTTCTCATTTTCATAAGAAGTACCATATTTATCCCAGCAGAAAGATGCATACAGTAATAAAAGTTTAAATGTATATAAATTACAGATGTCAAAATACTTTCGTTATTCCCCTACCCAACAAGAAAGTTTAGGCAAGTGTAGGCAGTATCATTTTACAGATGAGGAAAATGATGACTTGTGATTTTAACAGCTTGACAAAAGTGACAAAGCTATAAATAAAGTGACAGAGACATGAGCTAGGCTACCAAATTTCAGTTCTGGTATTCTTTCACCGTACCATCCTGCCCTCTGGCATTTACTCCAATGAACGAACCACTTACTTCTCATCATCTCCCTCTTGAGAGAGATTTGTGTTAACCCAAAATGAACTCATTTTTAAAAATCAATAACACTTAATGCATTGTAGGGTTTTTAGTGAAATGCATTTATAAGTCTAATAATTAGAAACTATTTTCATCTTAACCCAATTATATTTTGATGGAAAAAACGTCAAGGCAATTTATACAAACAAAATTGAATAGTGCTTGTACATGAATCCTATAAGACAATACTTCTTTAAAAACCTACAATTATTTGTATGAAATTAAATTTCTTAAACCACCTACTTGCCTCTAAATTTGTTTTTAAATACACTATTCTACTTCAAGTCAATCTTAAAAGAGTTGTAAACATGCAACCTACAAATAAAATGACCACTGCTCATTATTGTGATTGTAACACAATTATCCATAATGAAGAAATTATTTGTGAAGCTCCATGAGAAGTTAATATGGAGTTAATAATCAGACAATTCACATGGTGGTTACTTTATTCCAGCTTCTCATTTAATAGCATATTTTAAAGATTAAAAACATGTTAGTGGGATGAACGAAATTAGTTTAGACAAGTTTGATTGGCATAAATACTGAACATTATATTACATGTAAACTTTTTCATATGAAGTTCTATGCCATGTGAAAGCACTCTAATATCCCAGAGGGTGCTGATATACACAGCTTTATTCACAGGTTTTGATACAATATGTATCTCTTTGAAGCTTCAAAGATATGTTTAGAGTTGATGTTCAAGAAATGAAAAGCTAATGCTAGTCCATGAAAGAGAGAAAGAGAAAGCTCAGTAATGAGTGAGCCCAGCTGATACTCATGTGAGAAATACATTGTAGAGTATATACATCATAGGAGATTAAATCACACTCACTGACATCAGTTCTTTAGGATATTCAGGGTGGAACAAATGAAACACCCTTCCACAGACCAGTGTTTTAACATAGATCGAGTCATTTTTTCCTACAAAGAATAAACTTCTGTGTCTTCTATAAACAAATGTATAGTTATAAAAATATTAAATGACATTTTGACTTTGGTCTACTGTTCTAAAAACTTTAATTTGGTTCCAGGACAATGTAAATGAAGTTGCTCACCAGATCACTGGTAGAAAAACAACTAGGTTTCATTTTCAACATCAAAATTTATTAGGCACCACGAAAGAAACTATAGAAAGAAATTATATTAAAAATGTTTTCCCTTTCATTCATAGTTTCAGTAATTAAATTTGTGACCTCAGGATATATTAACTTGAATACAAACAAATTCTGATTCAGAGCATTTTACTTTGTGAGTTTCAGATTCATTAGAAAGAAGTATAGGTGAATGAAAACTTAAAGGAAATTTTTGAAAACATCAGCTTTCATAAAAATGTTTTACTTTTCACTTCTTAGTAAGCCTGCATACTAGATGAACAGATTCTGAATAAATTAATAACAATTTACTTTATAACATCAAAAATATATTCAATTTTTAGCTTAATGTTGATTTTAGGTACTCTGTCAAGAAAGTTATCTAAAATATTGTGAAAGTACATAACACATTCCTATAACTGTTGAGAATTCTGGTAGTAGAATTTATTTTTCCTTTCAGATTACAGGCCTAGACCACCAATCTTTTTTCCTCCTCTTCCTTCTTGCCTATTGTGAGAGCAGGCTAGCTGAAGTTTGTGTTATATCATAAATTCTGGCAGATCATATAGAACGCAGTGAAGTTCTATATCAAGCCAAATCAAGTCTTTGTTTATATTTTAAAATGGTTTTAATGTGTACATATACTTCATTAAATAATAGCTCATAGTAAATAATTAATTTGGTGGCTTATATTATTGCACACTCAGTTCTGTGGTTTTTATGTTCTCTTAAAAATATGAAGTATTTTTTTCAGGTTTTTGTTGGAGGTATGTAAAGGGTTAATTTTCCAGATTCAGTGGAAAGTCTTGAGTTGAGGGGAGGGGATATCTGAAAAAGAATTAAGTAGCAATCCTAGTCTGAAGATGTATACGACAGCTGTGTTGTAATCTGCCCAAACACCCATGCCCTATTACCTTCAGAAAACAAAAATATCATTCTGTGGTGTGGGTAGGTATTTCCAGCATCCCTTCTTGTAAATAGAAACCACCACCCACAACACATTGTACTTACTTCTGAAATATGTAAATGCGATGTACTGTAATCACGCAGAGAATGTTTGGGCGGTATCACCTAAGTGTGGGCTGGGTACAATTTACAATGCACTTTGAATTTGTATTCATTTAAAAATAGTATGGTATTGCTTTTTGATAACACTCATAATGGAATGATTTAGCTTCCCCAGTGGGTTTTCATTTAGAACAGGAAAAGTGCTAAATTATGATAACATAAGAAAACAAAGCTAAGGTCTATTCCAGGGGAAAAAATGGGTTGCTAGGCTTATTGAGCTGGTCTTGTTGATCTTAAAGAAATAAATAAATAAGTAAAGAAGAACCTCTTTCAATAGAAATGCCACTTAACTTGATTTATAATGTGCAGCATTAATGGAACCAAATCATAAAAATATCATGTGTTAGCATCGCCCTGTGTGTCTTCTGGCCTTCATTAGCTTACAGGATGCTCAATGGAACCTTGAAATTGCTTACAGAAAATAACAGAAATCAGTTATGCTGTCTTTTAGTTTTGCTTTAAAATAATGATGATATGATGATGATGATGATGATGATGATGATAATGATAATTAAAGTTTTGGTTTAGGCACTCATTTATACATAGAAAATGAAGAACACCCAGTTAGGCAGAAGAGCAATGCTAAGATGCAGCAACCGATGTTTAAGAGAAAGAACTCTGGCTGTAAATGTGCACAATATTCCACGTTATATACATGTCATTTCTGAGCACTGTTGGAACGATGCGGTGTCAAATCTGTATGACAGATTGAGGTGAAAGCTGGGAAGAGAGAGCTTGTGAAAAAAACAGCCGTGACTGAGTGGGACATCCTATAGAACTTATCCTGCAGCTATAAGTAACCAGTTTCAGCACATAAAAGGAGAAGAGAACAGGGATAATTGTCTACTAATTTAACTAGCTCATTTGGTCACTATTATTTCAATTGTATTCAAGTGTGACAATGCCATCTAGTGATGAGATTCTAAACTGATGCTCCCACTGTTACATCCTGCGTAAGGTTAGAAGGTATAAATGGCTATTATATAGCACTTTAACTTAATATTCAATGAAATAATAAAGCCCTCCCAATATCTTTTTAGTGTTAGATAAATTATCCATACAAGGTAACAGAGAGAACAAAATGAACTTCCTTTTTCTTGCATTTTTATACAGCTTCTTTTTAATGCGGGGAGTTCATGTTCAATAGTAAAAGATCTCTGTTTCCATCAGCCTGTGACCTGAGTTCATAGAATCTCTGATATTTGCTCATTCAACAGATCTTTACAATCAGTTGTATTGAAAGCATAACTTTTATTTAGTTTTTGCTTTTCAAAAATTGTCTTTATAAAACCCTGGCTAGCCAAACTATCATTACATACTTTTCTCTTTAGCTCTTCTCAGCCTTTTGCTACATTTGAAAGACAGACACTCTGAAGGATGAAGGTCTGAGTTCTTCAAGATCATAATTCATATTGCCTACAGAAATGATCACTTACTATGTAGTCATACAAAAACTAGAAATCATGTTATGCCCTTATTGGAAGAAATATAAATTTACAGTGATGTGTATTTCTGTCATAATTGTCTGAAATTTCAGGAAAATGATTTGAGAAAAAGGGCAGAAATCAGTAGGAATGAATTCTTGGCTAATCTGTGCTCCTAGTTAATGGTACAGGCTTGAATTTAAGAGACAATATCTTGGATCTCAGTTTCCTCTGGGAAAAAGTGTGTATTGGACAAAATCATTTTAATGTCTTTTCCCACTATTACCTGATAAATAAAATTGTTAAAAGAGTGATGAGAAAAGAAGAGGTGAACTTGCTCCACTGACTGGACTTTATGGACCCACTCAATGACTGAACTTTTCATTTGCTGGTTACCAAAATGTGTTTTCTGATAGATAGTTCACAATACATTTAGCATATTTTATGTAGACAAGGAGTAGAAAAAGGGACAGTACTCAAATATCTCAAGGCTGAATAAAAATGCATAACATTCAAAATATTGTCCCACATACATTTTTATGTCAACTATATTCTAAAGTGTTTTATGTAGACATATGATAAAAAGTGCCAGAAAGTTATGGTATAAAAATGTGACATGAAAGGTGTCATTAGTACCTCTACACTCAATAAGTACTGATGATATTTTACTCTTTTTATACCTTTCATAGAGAACACAATCTTACATTCAAAATCATATTTTTCTGATATTATAATTTTTTTCAACTGTCTAAATTACATAAGATTTTTAGAAGGGAAAAGGTGCTGCTAGCTGCCATGGAAACCTATATATATTTTTAGTTTGTATGTAGAAAAATTAAGATATGCATATTTCTATACCAATAGTTAAACTGATACTATCCTTTCTTTCTGACAAATTGAGAAGCCACACTATATATTTTTAAAAAATTAAAAGGGCACTACTATATATATGTGTGTGTATATGTATATATATATATATATACACACACATGTATATGTATATATATATATATATATATACACACACATGTATATGTATATATATATATATATATATACACACACATGTATATGTATATATACATATATATGATTTTTCTGGATATTTTACTATATATCATTGCTATTATATATCAAAATAACTATATTAAAAGTAAATAGTAAATGTTCTTCCATTTAAGTACTACAAAAGAAAATAATTTTAGTATTTTGTAATTATTTACTACTTATTTCCAGCAGTTGCTTATTCTGACTCAAAATATTAGTTAAAGAGGAGGTGAGATCAAGTAAAAAGTGTTTATTATAAATAGAAGTCTGCAATAGGCTACATGAAAACTTTAGACACATCAGAAGAACTCAATAAAATGAGCAAAGTGCATATAATTTCTACCTAACAGTGCTAGTGAGCATAGAATTTGGGAAATTGCTGCTCTCAATCTTAGTTTAAGACCAGTTACTATAACAGGAGATATGCAATGTGGTACAAAGTCGCTGCTAAGGCACACCTGCTGTGTTTCATAACAAATATTTTCTTTAGAAACTCTCATAAACTGAATTGTGTGTTGTTTAAGATCTGTGTTAAATCATTTACTAAAATAAGATTTCTTTGCTATTTTAAATACTGCCCAAACTTCTCCACTTACCTCTCTTTTCCTTCCTTCTGCTGTCTCCCCCTCTGCTCACTCCTCTTTTTTTTTTTTTCTATACTGATTATCCTTGAATAATTCTAGGAAAATATATACAGGGGGGGGCAAAAGTAGGTTTCCAGGTGTGAGCACATGAAAGTTGATTCTTGTATTATTATTTATTAATTATTGTATTAAATTTTCCATATGAACAACTGTAAACTTACTTTTGCCTACTTCTGTATAATTTAACTAACAAATAATCTGATATTCTGAATTTACTTTGTTATTATTTTTATCCTAATCTATAATAACAGCTTTTAATCCATACAACTTTTAGATAATAAAATATGTGAAGAATTTTATTTTTCTTGGAAAAAGTTAATCATCAAGATTTCATTAAATATTTTCATTCTGATAGATGTGCCAACTCTTATAAATCTTAATTTTTTTTACTTGATCAGAGTGTCTTTTTGTTTTGATATATATCAATTTATGCCCACAAATATTTCACAAAAATAAAAAAAACAGCTGGAAGTTAGTTCACTAACATAGTTTATAAATATTCACTACAATCAAATTTACCTTCTAAAATCCCAAGATAAACTATAATAATATTGAGATATTCTGAAAAATCACCACCTCTCTTTTGCCTATTTATAAAGTGGTACCTAATCACTATTCCATTTAAGTTTCATCTAAACTTCTCTATAGTTATAACAAGATAACTTTGCTTTAAACAATTAACAAGTAGAAAAATCGATAAAACAACTAGATTTCTTTAACACCGTGTCTAAAAACATGTTTGACTTTGTTGTTTTTTTTTACCGTGACTTCAACTGTTGTTTGACTGAACTGATAATATTGATTAGCTGTACCTTTGTGAGGCAGACAGCCTGTAGGGTACGGAGCCCTCATTATGTGACTGAAGTGATAGGCCTGGCTCATCTGTAAAGGGCGGGCTTACACATTAAGACTACTATGCTCAACTGATTCAGTAGAATCAGCAGAGAAACAAATTATGCAACTAATATGTTTGGTTTCAAGGATGGCAAAGAAATATGTTTACTGAGAAAAAACATTATTTTTAACTGGCTATTATTTATATAATTAGGAAGATTGGTAATATATAACCAGAAAAAGATTTGCTAAAAATATAATTGACAAAATGCATTTTGTAAGTGTTAACAACTTAGTCAAACAAGTACTTTGCCTTCATCATCCTCAAATTTATCCATCTGCCAAATAGCTCAAGACTATTTCCTTCATTTATGTGAAATAAATTTTTAAAAAGAGAACATAATTACAAATGATTTCCATAGCAACAACCTATAATTTCCAGAACCATAAATTCAGTTACTTAAATAATTTGTCAATACATTCATTTTTTTGTATGTTTACCTTTTAGGCTTGTATCTTTGTGATTTTTTTTTTAAATTCTCAAGAATTTCTACAATGTGTAGATAAGATTTTACCTAGGGTAGCAAAATTACAACAGAAAACACTTGTTAAGTATTTCTATTTATTTGGATTCTTTTAATTGACCATTCAGAGAGGCAAAAAAAAAAAAAAAAATAGTTGTCTGAACTGCAAAAGGAAACTACATTGTGAGCTAATCATGACATGGACAATTCCATGACATGATATAAGAAAGAGATTTTAAAAAACACATGTTAAGGAATAGTTAAAGCTAATTATGCTAGTATTTCTTCTTTAACTTTTTATGTGTTAAAAGCTATTCTGATTTTATAGCACATGCCATAGTTTTTTTCACTGATCATTTTCTAGTCCTTCTTTTCCTTCCTTTCTACAAAAAATTAAAAATTCATTTTAAAATTTTGAGTAAACTGGATTTTTGTATAATTTTCAAAAAATGATTATATAGTACTGATAATTTTAAAACATATTTTAGGTTGAAAAATATCAACAATCCAGGCAATCAAAGATTGTAGAAAAGTCTATATTATGTAAGATTTTCATGTACAGAATTTTTAAAAGAATATATGAATGAACCATGATTCAAATCCAAATTATCCTAGTGAACAGCTTTAAAAATAAGCATTCGGTTTCTTCTAATTTTCACTTGCTTTATTATGTTAATCAAACTCCTTTAGCTTGAGAAGCCTGAATGTGCAGTCTAACACAGGCATATTTTTTATACTTTGGCTCCATCTAGTAGAGTCTGAAGAAATTACTTGAAACTGTGAGTTCCATTCTCACAGGATTAGAGCTGCCCTCCATGATAATGACAAAAAAAAAAAAAAAAAAAAAAAGCATGGCAAATAAAATCTATTTACTGTTTTCGGTAGTCGTAGCATCCTATGAAGTGCTGTGCTGTTTGTTCTGTATATGCTCTTCTCCTAGAGTCAGTCAATTGTTTACCACTTTAGTGCAATGTAGGGCTTTGGCGTCTTAAATTTTAGAGGTATAGAATGTTGTTAATTACTTATTCTTCCCACATTCCGGTTTTGCAACAGGATGAAATCAACATGACTCAATACAAAGGGGAAAAGTATTTTTACTACATCTCTACGCCACATTAGAGCTAGCTGAAATGTACACGTATGAGGCATGAAAGCTTGTAAAAAGTCCACTTTGGGTGAAGAGCAGGTATCAGCTAAATTTTAGTGATCCATAAGCATAGGAAAATGACAGACTTTGTGACATTATGGTATTTAATAACTGACAGTCCTTTAAAATACTTGGATTCTCATATAAATTTTATTTTTCTTCTTTCTTCTTTTATTTTTTTTTCTTTCTTGAAGGTCACACTGGTTCCTTCACTGGTAAGACTACAATATCTGCAACAGAATGTATGTTTTCTATAATTGCTGTAAACAAGTAAACACCAATGCTCTAATCAAAATGACCATTCAATCTCAACAGAAAACTTTTTTTTTCCCAGGAGAACAGGTAGCTTTTAACAAACAACACCCTTAAGGTTGTAAAGGAATAGATAATTTAAAGTAGCTAATAGGAATGACAATGTTACTTGTACTGCTTCAAATCTAATTGCCTAAAAGAAAGCCTCTGCAGATTTACTGCAGGAAATAACTTTCCACATGGGCAGCTAAACTAACCTGCAACACAGCCAGTTCAATCACTGCTGACACTTTCAGAACTGACACTGATCACTGCGGCTCAATCAGTTGTGTCAGAAATAGCTGTTGATTTCAAGAGGGCTAAACTGATTGGATCACTATAAAATGGTTCAACTGGTTAGTGTCCATACAAATGGACATACTTTGCTTGCTGGTTGGACGATTAGTGAGTTTCAGAGATGTGATTAGTGAACCGGTTTGACTACTGAAAATTGCAATGCAGTGTCCTGAGTAGAGAGAAGGTCATGTCTTTTAAAAGGAAAACTTTTTGAAAAATATAATGCCTACATAAAGTCATACTATTCTCCATATGACTTTTTTTGAATGCTTTTTTTTAAAAAAAACAAGCATTTTAATTTAGAACAGTTTTACATTTACATTAAAAATTGTGAAGAAAGTGAAGTCCCACATAGTCTGTATCTAATTTCTCTGGTTGCATCAATATGGTATGCTTGTCACAATTAATAAACCAATATTGACACATTATTATTAACTAAAGTGTATAGTTTTTAAAATATTTTCTTAGTTTTTACATTACATCCTTTTTCTGTTCCTGGCTACGCCCATTTCACACACTCCCCTTGTTTGTTTACGACTTTTGACAATTCTCAGGAGAACTGGTGAGGGGTTTTGTAGAGTATCTCTCAACTGGGCTTTTCCTGATGGTTTTCTTATGATTGAACTGAGGTTCTGTACTCTTGTGAGTAACATCAAAGAGGCAAAGTGCTATTTTCATCATATCATATCAAGAATACACATCAGTAACATGACTTATCAGTGTCGATGTTGACATAATTGTCTTGCTAATGAAATGTTTGTGAGCCTTTCTGACACCAAAGTTGCACCCGTTTCTATACTGTACTCTTTGGGGGCCCCTATGTACAGCCTACGCTTGATGAGTAGGAAGGTAAGAGCTACCTCTTTGAGGCTAGAGTATTATTTTATAAATTCTTTTAAATTCTTTTGCATGGCATATTTGCCTTTTCCCCCATTAACTTATTTATTAAATAAATATATCAGTGTGAGCTCATGGATAAATATTTTATTCAATTTGAACTTTAAATTGTGTAATTGTAAGAAATAAACACTAATTGGTGATAAAATTGTGAACATGGAGAACACAACACAGAGTATTGGAGAAATGTAAAATACATAAGATTTTTATAATTTTGAGTATTTCTGAATAATAAATAGAATTTACAAAATAATACATCAATTCACAAAATTTTCTCTAAGTTTCTCAATTATTTATTAAAATTACATGAACCCATCAAATTACATTTTATTAAAAAGGTTTCTGCCCTGACTTGGTGTGGCTCAGTGAATTGAGCACAGGCCTGTGAACCAAAGGGTCACCAGTCCAATTCCCAGTCAGGGCACATGCTTGGGTTGCAAGCCAGGTCCCCACTATGGGGACACCACACACTAATGTTTCTCTGCCTCTTTTTCTCCTTCCTTTCCCTTCTCTCTAAAAACAAATAAATAAAAATTTTAAAACAGTAAATGAAAATAAAGTGTTCTTTCACCTTTCACTGGTAGTATTTTTATACATTTTCAGCTTTTACTTACTTTAGGTTTTTACCACTCATTTTTTTTTACAAGATGTAATTAATGTTGTGATTTATTTTGGCAAGGTAACATAAACACATAAAGGCTGTTTAAATTACAGTAGCCTACTTAAATAGTTGACAAAATCTGATTAACAATATCTTTGAACTACATCATAACGGAAAAGGAAGGCCGTTTTAAATGAAACGCTTCCTAAGGAGACATCCTGATGCAACATCCTAGAGCTCAAAACTGACAATCAATGAACACTTACTTTTGTCACTACAAAAATACCATTCATATGCAAGAACTCATTAGAAACAGTTCAATAAAATAATAAAATGAAAGGTACTCCATTACTAGTCCCTTTCTGTAAGATTAATATTATATATTATTTCTGTTTTTAGTACTTCTGTAGATTTTCATCAAATTCTGAAAGCTAAGTTTAATTCTACTTCTGGCTACATTTAAGGTAGACAGATTTTATTGCTTTATGTCATGAAGATTAAAAATTAGATATATTTATACTATCCACTCCGTTTTGCTCACACAGACATTTAGTTTCCCTATTTCTTAGTTTTGCCCCATGGTCAAGAAACTTAAACATGCTTTTCTGAACTGGTAACTTTAGTCCATGTAATTTCCACTGTGCTAGCCAAGGAACTGACTGACTTGTCGATACTTCACATCTGTTCAACTCTCACCTCTTGACTATTTTCAGATATGTAATTACCTTAGAGTTCAAAGTTAGAATACATATTATTTGCCTAAGAGTATAGGCAAACCTTCAATAACCCGTGTCTATAGGTTGATTATACTAATTAATAATAAATAAAGCACATACAATATAAAGATCATGTGATCCTTATTTACAGACACCAAACACTGTTTCTCGTGTAGCAAACTAGAACATACTCTCGTCATTCAATGTGTGCCATTCTCAAGACAAAAGGATTATCACATTCAAATGAGTTCTTAAGCTCTAATCATTGAATAAAAACACACTATGTTTTACCTTGCTTTTTAGTAGCATCGTGTTTTTATTGTAAAAGCTGTTTATTTTATCTTAAATTTTTAATCCCCCTTTTTAAAAATTTGGGGTACAACTAGGTAGGCATAGAAAAGTCTTATTTTCTTAACTATAAAAAATGGCAACCAGTTCTCAAAACTTCTTCTGAATATGTCTATTTTTAATTTAATTAGCAATAATTTTTTAAATATACACCAATATCTATATTTGTCTAATCATTTAAAAACTCAGTTCATACTGGGAAAAGGTAAAAAATACATTTACATAGTTTTTATCATAAGTTATTATCAATCAATAACTAACATTATTTCATATATACATTTCAAGTATTCTGATTACATTTGGTGAAAAATTACATATTAATATATAAATATCAGTAGGTGGGTATAAAATGTCAACAGATATAAAAGCTTTATCTAATTGAGACGATTCTGGGAATATAAGGGCAGTGGCAGGGTAATTTTTGAATCTTTCTGAATTCAAACACACGTACACACACAGATGCATATTACATATGGGGGGGAAGAACATACAAAAAGAAAAATTAAAATGTATGGAAATTTTAAACAAATTTATCAAGATTGCCCCAGAACTGCCCCCCCACCACAAAATAAACAGGTGATACAAACCAGTCACAAAATCGTACATCAAAAAGAATTATTTGTGTTGACTAAATAGGTGGAAAGTAGAAGAGCCAGAGACAGAGTTCATTTAGACTTTTTGAAAGGGATGGTTGAAACAACGCAAGTACAATTAGTATAGCGATGGGGGAAACCAGTGAGGCAAGAACAAAGCAAGTGCTTAGTAAATGTTTAATAACTTTTTAAATGTACAGTCTGTGACATTTCAGTCTAATCATATAAAGGAGGTAAGAAAGATTGAAGGAAGAACACCAAAGACCATTTCAGTTGGCCCCTTTACAGGAAAGAAATATTTTGGCAGGAAATGCTTCCGCAGTAAAGCAAAGCCCATCAGATTCAGTGAAACATTTCTGTTAATAACTTGTCAAAGGAAAAGGATGTGGATGTTAGGTATCCATGCCAACATGTGCCAGCTTCTCACTTCTCGGAATATTTTGCCAAGGTATAGATGTAGAATGATTTCAGACTTCCACAGGCAATGAAACATGGACTAAAACAAGGATTCTAAAAATGTAGACCACCATACCCTTATCTGAATATCAAACCCAGAATCATTCATTTTTCTCATCTATAACAATTTACCAGCTATTTTAATTGACACACAATTCATCCATTCATTTAATGAACAAGTATCAATGAACTTTTTTTTTTTAATTGCTCAGTGCTGTGCTTGGCAATAGGAATCTACTCTGTGCAGATTGTGCTAATCAGAATACGGTGCCTTTATAAATAAAATGAAATATTTTACTGCCATCTGCTGGAGGAAGGTCATAATAACTCTAGAAATAACTGTGAAGGTTGTTGCATCCTGGAGCTCATAACAAGCATATTCACATGTAAATGAAGCACTGTTTCCTAGTAAACGTATTTTTATATTTTCCACAACCCAGTTCAGGTAATCCCATTTACATATTTAATTTAATCCAAGAAGAGCTTATTGTTGACCATATTTGAGTTAGGTATTTACACACGGTACACTACTTATGTCCAAGTAACAGTCACATGGTAAGAATATACAATAATTGCAGGGTTCCAACCTTGTTTGAAGTGAAAATGATGAATAAAGGCAAAAGAAAAAAATGAAAACAAAAACAGGATTTCTTGACCAAAGTCTGTACGTGATTAAGTGATGGGGAGCAGAGGCCCGCTGCTGAGCTAAGAGTCCACAGGTGTCCGCTGCCTGTGGTCAGGACAAGTGCTGGTCACCACGCGTGGGGCTGGGACCATGACTGAAATCAAGGCTGTTTTTACCCTCAAACATATAAAGTGCTGGAAATTCTTCCTCAAGTAAAATTTAAGTTGCTTTAGCTAAGTAAGTTTCTGGGTAAAAAAGAGGCAAAACAGAAGAACAAAGGCTTCTCTGTTCACTTTACTTTCCACTCCCAGGCCCCACGGGACCCCTGATAGTCCTGAGGCACTCCATGTTTTGCAGTGCATAGTTTGGAATCTATGCAAAACCTCTTTTTTTCACTGGATTATTTTTACTTATCAAATGTATTTATAGCTTTTATTTTCCATGGGAAAAATGGTGAACATGTGCTTGTAAGATAACCTCAAAAATGAGCACGAATTTTCATAAAACAGCTGCTTCTTCTATAACAAAGGATCTATGACACTATTTTAATTTCAGTTGAATGCATGGGCATCACAGATGAGAGAAAAAATGTTGAAAGTTTCCAACATAGATTTAAAATTATATTTGATCATGTAAATAAAATAATCTGGCAGATTAATATGTGATCACCACATCACAATATAGTGCATTAGCATATGGGCCACTCCAGTATATTTGGATTATATTTCACCAGCCTGGAATGTAACCATCTAGGCAGAATTTCCATCTCTTTATTAAAGGAAGTATGCAGCTCATCTATTGTGCTATTCTGATCTGAGGTTTCTTTTCAAGTTTTAAAAAGTCAAAGCTTCAGGGTCAGGAGAAGGGTATTTTGATGAAAGGCCATAGATGAATTGTGTCACATGGGGGAAGAAATGATGTGGTTACAACTTGCTGTAGGGAGAAAGGAGAAATGATTGAGTATGGGGGGGCATAAAAATTTTCATAAAGTGGTGAAGTTAAAATAAGAAACACTCACATTATGTTTCCCTGCTCCAAACCAGGAAAAGACTTGATTCTATTCAGGTATATTTAACAATACATGCAATCAAACGTCATTCACATTTCTTTTTGCCATACTAACTACTGAAAAGGAGTCACAGCTGGAGACTCGTTTTTGTCTTTCTCATATTTATTCCACACATTCATATATTGCCAAGCTTGATTTATTGGAATGGACTGAATATAGTTTTGAGGTTGATATTTCTCACGTGTAAGAAGACAGTACAAGTTATAGGTAAAGATAAACTAGTGGTCAAGATGTGATAGGAATTTGGATATCTTGCGTTCATAACTCCAGGTCCTTAAAAAATACCAAAATCTTATTATCTGTCTTCTCCAACAGTAACCCTTAGGACTTCTCTATTATTCTAGGTATTTACATTATTGTGTGCATGTAAATATATATGTGTGGATAAACACACATGGATAAATTTCATCATTTAGAAAAAAATCTTATTTTTCAAGTCTTAAAATATCTTCTATAGATTCTTGTGTTGGCTCAGTGCTCTAAGGAACTGCTTTGACAGTAGTGTCTCTCTTCATGTAACTAACTGTAACTTTTAGGTTAATTTTTGAGAAAAATACAAAGGGTTTGTTAGAGGTCTAGTTGAGATAAAGAAAGAAGACAAGTAAGGTACTTGGACAGGGAAGAAGGATTTCAGTGGAAAAAAAGAAACATTTAAAACAAATGTTAATGAATTTAGATGTAGGGTAAGCATTCTTTAGTCATTTCTTCAATAAAATTACACTATTTCTTGATATAATACATCACACATATGTTTACTCTATTTCGAGTATGAGACTGCAAAGTTTTTCATCTTTAGCAGGAACAAAGATTTATCAAGAGGTAAGCATCATGCTTATGAAATATCTATCTATCTATCTACATATCCATCCATCTTTAAAATTTTTTTAGGAAGCAGATAAAAATCAAATAAATGCTGAAAAGCCACACACCATAAGAGTTAAAACAATAGAGAAATTTTTAATTGAGACTAAAACTGTGAATTCTTCCTCCCAATTGGATAAAATTTATAAATATCTATATAAAAACAGAAAAATTATCAATAAGTTCTAATTATGAATAATTTAATATTTAGACATAATATATCTGCTATTTCTCCAATAATTTACACTTCTATCATTATAAAATAAACCTTTGTATCTTATTTTCAATAGGTCATAAAATTATAAATTTGTACCTTAGGAAATATAATATATATTTTTTACTTTTTAAAAGACTTTATTTATTTTTATAGAGAGGGAAGGGAGGGAGAAAGAGAGGGAGAGAAACATCAACGTGTGGTTGCCTCTCACACACCCGCTAGCGGGGACCTGGCCTGCAATCCAGGTATGTGCCCCAACTGGGAATTGAACCAATGACCCTTTGGTTCATAGGTCGGCACTAAATCCTCTGACCCACACCAGCCAAGGCGAAAGATATAATATTTTTAACTAGGTTACATCACTAAATAGGAAAGCACATTCATTATAAGTGCTTTAATACACATGGAATGTTTATATACATTTTCAGATAAAAGAAAAATATTAAATAATTGTAAGTGAAATGTTTGGATTATTTTGGTATTAATTCCACAAATTATTTTATTACACTATTAAAATGTTGTTATGTTAACACTTTAAGTTGTGTCTCAAGAGTGCATTTAGATTTAATAACACAAGCTTTGCTTATGAAAACCAAGTCAATTATTGAAAACATTTCCCAAGTTTTAGCAATTATTTAAGATCTGCGTTTACTATAAAGTAATTAGCTCAAGTGACATGTTCATGAAGGCAGACTCAGAGCAACTTTACATATTGGTGGAAATGGAAAATTTTTAATACCAATGTAGAGGGATATAGTCAAATTTATTTGCTTTAATAGGGATTTATTTTCAATAAAGAAACAAATTCATATTTTCAAGTGGATTTTTAACATTATCAAGATGTAAAATTGTCATATTTATAGCTAGAATTTTAAATGAAATAAAAATGTCAAATTAATTATACAGTGTAAAAGTTTGAGTTCTTATTTTGTTCTTATCTGTTACTTTCTTATTTGAATGAGATATATGCAAAAGAGTATAGTTTATGAGTATAGTACAGTTTACATGTTACTTAATAAGATGAAACAAAATAAAAACATCAGGCTTCAGCTTACAAATTAGAGTGCTACAGTTAAATTAAATCCTGCTGTGTGCATTAGCTAATCATACCACTCACCCTTCTTTCCTGAGAAAACCACTATTCTGAATTTTGGGTTATTCATTCCCTTGCTCTGCTCTACAGTTTTAAAATACAAACATATACACATTTGATTAATATAGTACTTGGTCTTGCCTTTTTTCAAACTATACATATATATATTTATATATGCATACATATATGTATATGTACCTTTTCAATATACACATTTTAATATATTATTTATATTATATTATTAATATAATAATATTATATTATTTATATTATATTATTAATATAATAATATTATATTATTATACTATTAATGCTATATACACAAATTATATCATCACATTATAGTATATTATAATATAATTAAATCATATTATTAGTCATTAATATTAATTAGCTTAATATTAATAAAATTGCATTATATTATTAATATTAGATACACACATATATACAATAGCATATATTTATATGTATGAGTGTATACAGAAAACTATACATGTATGTGTTTTTAAATATATAATTAATATACTATGTATAAAATGTTATGTTATATTCATATTTAAGTACTTCTTACCTTTTAAGGAATTGTGATGAATATTGTTCTATGTGCCCAATCATACACATGTAAGATTCTGTGACACGCAGTGAGTGAAATAGTCACAGAATATGTGTATAGTTAATTTTAGTAGTTAGTAACAAACTGATTTCAAAGCAGTTATACTAGCAGAGATTTGCTTGAATTTTCATTGCTTTGTATTGCCACCAACTAGGTAATATTGGACTTTCTTTCTTTTATGTTGTAAGAATAAAATCATTTCTTAATGTGGCTTTGTTCACATTTTAATGATTAATAATAAAGTTGAGCAACTTTTCTACTTTAGAAGCCATATTTTTCTCTTCTTTGATTTTCCCAAAATTTTGTACTGTGTAGCTCATTTTAAAATTAATTTTAGAACCTCTTTACATATGTAATTGTTATGACTCTTATTTTTAAATGTGTAGGGCGTATCTTTTTCTTGAGTGTAATTTCTCTAAGAATATTGGTTACTTTTATTTTTTAAAGTTTTTATTTATTTATTTATAGAAAGAAGGAAAGTGAGGGAGAAAGAAAAGGAGAGAAATATGAGGTGCGAAATAATCAGTTGCTTCTTGCACACCCCCAACCCAGGAACAACAGCACAACACAGGCAGGGGCCCTGCCCTGGAATCAGACCAGCAACCTTTGCTTTAGGGACCAACACCCAACCCACTGAGCCACACCCATCAGGGCAGAATGTTGCTTATTTTTATTTTAGACAGACAATGTCTTCTGTAAGATAGTAATATTTTACAATATTATTTACTGCTTTTTAGTCACCTGTAAGTTTATTTTTCTAAATATTGCAAATTAATTTGAAAGAAATGAATATTTACAATTGTTGGGAGAAATAACGTAAACATCTCTTTAAGTATTGTGTACACTGGTATCTTCTATAGCCTTACACTTGTGGTTTTATTTTTGTTTGACATTATTTATCTATCACTGAGATATTTTTAAGAAAACTCCTATTATATAGGTGATTTGTCAATTTACTTTTGGTTCTGTATATATGTATGTAATATATCATATATACATATATATGTATACATTGCCCTGACTGGGAATCAAACTGGTGACCCTTTGGTTTGCAGGCCAGTACTCAATCCACTGAGCCACACCAACCAAGGCAGCTTTTCTTATTTTTTAAATTTATTGGAATGACGATGGTTAGTAAAACTGTATAAGTTTCAAGTGTACAATTCTATAATACATCACCTATATGTTGCATTGTGTGTTTACTACCCAAAATCAAAGCATTTTGAGTTCATATTACTGTATTTTATATAGTATTTATGAGATTGACTATATATATATAGTCAGAATCATGTGTATACATACATATATATTTGTGTGTGTGTGTGTGTGTGTCTGGTCTAAGGTGCGTGCTATATCTTGCTTATTGTGTTTTACAAGGGGAAACCCCCCCAAAACCCAGAATTCATTTATAAAAAATTGTGTATTTATTCTTACCTATTTGAACTTCAGTTACTTTCAAAGTATTCTCCATTTGATGCAACACACCTATGGGGACATTTGTCCCACTGCTCGAAAGAGTGGAAACTCATTTTTGAACTTGATGATTTTGATGCCTCCTAGTGCTTCTGCTGGTTTTTGTTTCACCTCTTCCACATGGCAAAACATTTCCCTTAGAGGACACTTTTTATCCAGAGAAACAACAAAGCAGTTGCTCAGGGTGAGATTGGGTGAATAGGGAGAGTGCAGCATGGAGGTCACGCCATTTTGGTTCAAAAGCTGCTGAAAATTCAGAATGGTGTGGGCATGTGCCCTCATAAACCACCCAACATGAAACAGGCTAACACGCTGAAAGTTTCAAAAAAGAAAAAACCTTACTGAAGCCTAACACAGCCTCTCGCAACAATGCTGGCTGGTGCACTGATACAGATGGGTTCCTCGAACACTCACCTAGTGGGGGAAGCCTGTACTACAAGGGACCCACCCTCTGGAACATAATTCCAGCTTTTGGGGATTCCCCCCTCATACAGAAAACTTTTTATGGTGTTCATATTCCTTAGAATGTGTGGCCGTAATGAAGCAATTAAAGACTAGTTCTCCCACCGTAAAAACTACATGGCAAAATAGATGAAACAACAATTTCAGACATTAGCCAACAGGTAGCTCAGTACTGTGATCTCTGAGAGAAAGAAAGAAACTAGGTTAGCCCCCATGCTCACCTGAGTTTCCTGTCCAGAGGCACCTGGACTACAATATCTGAGGAAGAACCCATTCAAAGACAATCTTGCAGTGTGGAGGAGACAGAAGCCAGAGGAAGGGGTAACTCAGACAAATCCAGTTTATGGGTAATACCAGAGATGAAGTTGAAGAGGTTTAGTAGAGACGTATTTTTAACATAAAAACAGGGGTTGAAAGTAAAATAATGGAAGAGTGATGTACCACGCAGTCACTGTTCTTAAGACTAGAGTGGATGCGTTAATATTTAATAAAGACTTCACAACAAATAAAGACAGTCATTCAGAAAATATGAACATGGAACTGAAGGGAGAAATGCATTAAATTTACATTTATATTTGAAGATTTAAAAATCACTCTTTTAATAATTGATGGGAGATACAGTTAGAAAATCAATTAATTTTTAGAAGATTTGAACATTCTCATCCAAATTTGTCTAAATGATATTTTTATAGGGCAAGCAATAATGGAACAATTTGCATACTTTCAAAGTACAGATGAAACATACCACAAAATAAACAATATGCTTGTCCATAAAAAATGTAATAAGTGTAAATGACTGAAATAACACAGTGTATTCTCTGATGAAAACTGACTACAAGTTAATAATAAAAAATAGACTGAAAAAAACTCCAAGGTATTTTAAAAGTAAACCCCACATTTTTTCCTTATTTTTAAAGATTTTATTTTTATAGAGAGGAGAAGAGAGGAGGAAAGAGAGGGAGAGAAACATCAATGCACAGTTGCCTCTCATGCACCCCCTACTGGGGACTTGGCCCACAACCCAAGCATGTGTCCTGACTGGGAATGGAACTGCAATCCTTTGGATCTCAGGCCCATGTTCAATCCACTAAGCTACACCAGCCAGGGCCTGAACCCCACATTTCTGAACAATCTATGCATAATCTATGCGTCAGAAGTAAGGGAAATTAGACATGTTTTTAATTAAATGCTAAATAAATTACAACATACCATTTGTATGAGGCAGCAAAACTTGTACTCAAAGAAAAAATTATAATTTTTTTAAATTTTGTTTCAATATTGTTCAAGTACAGTTTTCTGCCCTTTACTCCCATTCCAGCTCACCCACCTATCCCTCTCTACTCCCCTCCCCTTTCCACCCTCCTAGTTTTTGTCCGTGTATCCTTTATATTTGTTCCTGTAAACTCTTTCTATTCTCCCCTGAAATTCTCCTGAAATTCCCACCCCTCTCTCCTCTGGTCACTGTCAGCCTGTTCTCTATTTCAGTGTCTTTGGTTATATTTTGCTTATTTCTTTGTTTTGTTGGTTAGTTTCCTGTTAAAGGTGAGATCATATGGTATTTGTCCCTCACTGCCTGGCTTATTTCACTTAGCATAATGCTTTCCAGTTCCATCCATGCTGTCATAAAGGGTAGGAGCTCCTTCTTTCTTTCTGCTGCATAGAATTCCACTGTGTAAATGTACCATAGTTTTTTGATCCATTCATTCACTGATGGGCACCTAGGATGCTTCCAGCACTTGGTTATTGTAAATTGTGCTGCTATGAACATTGGGGTGCATAAGTTCTTTTGGATTGGTGTTGCAGGGCTCTTAGGATATAGTCCCAGCAGTGGAATTGCTGGGTCAAAACGCAGATCCATTTTTAGTTTTCTGAGGAAGTTCCATACTGTTTTCCATAGTGGTTGTACCAGTCTACAATACCACCAACAGTACACTAGGGTCCCATTTTCTCCACAACCTCTCCAACACTTATTTGTTGCTTTGTTTATGATGTCCATTCTGACTGGTGTGAAGTGGTATCACATTGTGGTTCTAATTTGCATCTCTCTGATGGCTAGCGATACTGAGCATCTTTTCATGTGTCTCTGGATCCTCTGTGTGTCCTTCTTGGCGAAGAGTCTGTTCAAGTCATTTGCCCATTTTTTAATTGGGTTGCTTGTTTTCTTAGAGTGGAGTCGTGTAAGTTCTTTATATATTTTGGAGATTAAACCCTGGTCTGAGGTATCATTGGCAAATATGTTTTCCCATACAGTTGGTTCTGAAAAATTTATAATTTAAATACTTGTATTAAACAAAGTGAGTATAAAACATCAAAAAACCCTTCTGATTCTACCTTAACCTAGGGAAAGATGCATTAAGCTCAAAATAATAAAAAAACAAAAAATGATAAAGATAAGCATGTAAATCAATGAAATAAAAAATAGAAAAAGTCATGGAAAAAAAGAATAAAGTCTGAATTGAGTTTTTCTAAAACTTTTTTAAGATAGTTAAACCTTAGCTAAGTTGATAAAAAAAAACACCCCACAAATTACATTATTAGTATCACAATTAAAAGTTGGAATGTTAAAAGAAAAATAAAAAAATATTATAAACAAGTTTAGTCTTATCATTTCAACAACTTATGTGCAATATCAAATTTCTTGAAAAGTATGTACTTAAACTTAAGCTTCAATGATAAACTTCTATGAGAAAATATAGGAAAAAAAATTTTGTGATATTGGAGTAGGACAGGATTTTTTAGATGGGAAAAAAAGATAACCACAAAAAGGTGGTAAATTTAATCCACCTAAATTAATATATTTTGATATTTGAAAGACTCTATTAAGAAAATGAAGGTTTGTATTTTTTTTTCAAAGAAAGACATTTACTGAAGAAAATATTTACAATGTGTGTATTTCTAAAGGGCTTATATTCAGAATATAATGATTGCAACTCAGCAGGAGAAGGTATAATATTTAACACAGTATTAAAATATTAATGAATGAATATCCTCTGACCCAGAAAATACATATTATACACCTAATAGAAATGCATTCATGCAGATGTATAGCAAAAGATACATAAAAGAATGTTCATGATAACATTATTTATAATATCTTCAAACTGGAAACATTTTAAATACTAATTCTTAGTAGAAAATGTATCATGTTATATTAATACAATTGAATATTAATTATTAGGTGAAACTGCTGTTGAATTCTACAATATGGGTACATTTCAAATCATAACATTCAGTGTAAATATCCAGGCAAAAGGTCAGAGCAAGTAAAATCCATCTATGGAGATGGTGACTGGGAATAGATATTTTGGGGAACATCAGAGGCACTAACAATCTTGTTTTTGTTGTTATTGTTGTCTTTCTAATATTCCCTTTCTCTCTTTCTTCTAACAGACTTTAGTTCTTAAAGCAATTTTAGTTTTATAACAAAACTGAACACGAGCTACAGAGATTTCCCATATACCCCCTACACCCACACATGCATCACCTCCTCTCTTACTGCCATCCTCCACCACAGCGGTATATGTGATACAACTGATGGGCTTGCACTCACACATTTTACCACTCATAGTTCATAGTTGCTGGTCAATTATTATTTCTTGACATAGTGTGTTAAGTCATATTGCATGTAGGAGCTTTTGGGGTGTGATCTCAGGAATGTAACATTTAAAGATGAGGGAACCCTAATTGGTTAGAGGAATATTAAATATGTGTGTGTGTGTGTGTGTGTTTGTGTGTGTGTGTGCCCAAAAATGGTCTCAGCTGAACACACATTTATGGGACATTTAGAATGTGGGATAACCTTTTAATGTTTATGCAAATTAAGATGAGGGCCAGTACCTTTAGCCCTAAAGTGTAACAGGTATTTGAATGTAAGATGTTCACAGGAAGAGACATAACCTTGGGGGAGGTGTCTCTTCAGTCAGGGATGTTGCCTCTAGAAGACTTCCGCAGACAAAACTCCTGTTAGCTTGGGGCAATGAGCCTCAATCATCGCTATGGGCCAAATTGTGTCTCCTTGAAGATCATATGTTGAAACCCTAACTCCCAATACTACAGAATGTGATATTTTTAAACAGGCCCTGTAAAGAGACGATTAAGATAAGATGAGTCATTTAGGGTGGTCGATAATCCACTCTTACTGGAGTCCTTCTAAAATGGAAAGTTCAACACACAGAGAGATGCTAGGGGCATGTGCACACAGAGAAAACATCACGTGAGGACACAGTTGGAAGGAGGTCATCTGCAAGCCAAGCAGAGAAGCCTCAGGAGAAATCAAACCTCCTTACATTTTGATCTTGAATATCTGGCTTCCAGAACTGTAAGAAAATACATTTATATTCTTTAAGCCACGTAGTTTGTGGCATTTTGTTATGGCAGCTCTGCCAACTAATTCAGTAATGAAAGCGGAAATTTAAATGGAACACCGCAAAATTTACTACAACCAATCCCTTGCCCTCCTTTTATTGATTTATTTTGTGTAGAAAGTTTATCCCAACTGAGTTTCTCCAGAATTCTACTGTCTTTTTTGTTTCTCCTAGAGAATTTAAAAGCAGAAAATTAATGAAATAAGTCACAGGCCAAGACTGCAACTCATCTAGATGCCACAATTGGTATCACTGCCTTCACTACTATATGCTTATTTTATTTTTTTAGATTTTATTTATTTAATTTTAGAGAAAGGGGAAAGGAAAGAGAAAGAAAGGGAGAGAAACATCAATGTGTGGTTGTTTCTCTCCCTGTTGGGGACATGGCCCAAAACCCAGGCATGTGCCCTGACTGAGAATCAAACTGGCGACCCCTTGGTTCATAGGCCTGCACTTAATCCACTGAGCTACACCAGCCAGGGCTATATGTTAATTTTAAATTTCCTCACCCTCAATTTGTATCTTTGCTGATCTATATGGTTTATTTAGTGAAGGATGTGGTCCATTGGTCACCATGTTCTCTCAGACTTGTTGCCCTTTGTCCATTTGCCATCACCATCGTGCAAGGGGTAGCAAGAGGTACTATGTTGAGCTATGTGGTTGCCAAACATTTTTAATTACATTGACTCAGATGTCCCTATCCTGAGTCCAGAGTCCTATTACTTCCCAGTTATAACACTGATCTTAGCATAACATACTTGCTGGGATTGAACATCACCCTTCTCTGGAGCAATGCTACCACTATAATTAAGTCCTGGACCTGATGATCACCTCTTTCTGCCCTCTTGCTGCAGCAAATGAGTCTCTTTATATGCTGCCAAAGAGGCCCTCTGGCTCTTATACTTCACCTTAAATTGGTGATTAATTACCATAAGTCTTTTATTGTTTTCCTTCAATGCATGGTTAGTTCCATCCAATTTCATAGTACTTGTAACTATTATTTCCCCTTAATGTCTCAAATGCTTTAGATAGTGTACCCACCAATGCACTCATTTTTATTAGTATTCCAGTCCAGTTCTCTACCAGTGTTTTAAAAATTGCACTGCTATAATATGCCACAGCTATCAGTATTCTACCTACTGCCTACAATTGGAGTCTCATTGCAAGGAGACCAGTGAAAAATACATTTCTAAAGCCCTGTTTTCAATTCTGCTTTCTATGGTTAATTCTGTTACCAACTCTCTTAGGTCACATTCCTTTGAAAATAAACTCTGAGACAGAAATTTGGATTTGTGGACTCTTGGGGAAAATATCTATAAAGAAGTGAAAGTAGGGTAACAGAAAAAAAGTGTTGAACAGCACAACAGATGCAGGTGCTTCAATAGGCACAATGGTGAGCTTTGGGGCTTAGATAACCTTTAAGGTTTGTCTTATAAAAAGTAAGGATTTGGAGCCTTTGTACTCACCTGTCAAACTGTCATTGGATGAGTTCTGTACCAGGAAGACAATGTAACCTTGAAAAAGGCAGCAACTTTTGGCATGGAAGTTCTAATAGAGGTACTCAGTTATAAATTGTGAAATGGCAACACCCTTGGCAACTGAAGGAATGAATGTCTCACTCCCAGGAAGAGAATTTTAGTGGCATGTACAGCACACTTTGCATTTAGGAAGTGATTGCATAGGTATGGTAATTCTGCCATAATTCATTGACTTAAAAATTAATGCTTTTTGAGTTTTTAGATTTATATTTTTAATAAAAAATATCAAAAGTTGGAAAAATATCAAAAATATCAAAATGTATGGCAATGGTTGTAAAAACTGAGGATAAAACTGTAAATTTAGGCCAAGAGATAGTAAAGGCATGGGGTGAGGTGCAATTCAAAGTGTTATTATGTAACTTTTTATGAACTTCTGTTTCACTTGCCCAATGTGCAATATTTTGCTTGGTTATATCAGCTAAATGAATGGATAACTGAATGTAGTTTTTCTATAATTTATTTTTTTGAGATTTGTATTTGTTCTTTATTTTAAAGATTTTATGTATTTATTTTTAGACAGAGGAGAAGGGAGGGAAAAAGAAAGGGAGAGAAACATCAATGTGTGGTTGCCAGTCATGCTCACCTTACTTGGGACCTGGGCCACAACCCAGGCATGTGCCCTGACTGGGAATCAAACCAGCGACCCTTTGGTTCGCAGGCCTGCACTCAGTCCACTGAGCCACACCAGCCAGGGCATGTATTTGTTCTTTAATTACCAAAAAGTAGAGCTATTAAATTATATACTGCCTTCTTTTGCTGATATCTTTCTATCTATATATCATCTATCTATCATCTATCTATCTATCTATCTATTGTTGTATTTTTTGAACATAATATTTCTGAACATACCTTAGTATTTAATACTCATTTTCCTTTCTTCTATTGGTGCTATTTATGCCTTGTTGAGACACTGGAGAGAGACATGCAAGGGGAAGTGCCCCTCATATTCTGCCTCATGAATATTAGAAGACTGACATAATTCATGAGGAGGTACCCAGTGTTCTTTAAAGGATAAAATGTGAGGTTCTCAAAAGTGACCTGCAAAAACTAAGTTGCTCTGAATGAAAAAATAATTTAAAAAATGGTTGTTGTAGAGTGAAGAGAAAAAATTCCATAGGGGAAAAAAAGAGGACCAAGAATATGGCATTAGACAGAGCATGGCTTTTTTGAGTTTCATAAACATCTTTCTGCAGCAAAAAAAGAGACAATTAACTTTAATATGCATAAGAATTAACATTTTATTTATGATGATTCATAAATTGTACGAAGTTAAAATTTCTATAAATTATAATGCCTTAAAAATATCCTGCCCACAAAAGATAAAATTTTAAGAGAATACTGGAATCATGTTAAGTAATTATTATAAGAACACAAGATTAGCAACACATGTAAATCAGAACAGTCACTAAGAATTCTGCACTGACAGGTAATGAAACACAGTGTTGATGATAAATATAAAATCATATGGATGTTTGAAAACTATTTAAGGAGGTGTAAGCTCTTTCACATTAGATGATTCAATGTTTTGTTTTTTCTCATCTTCTTTATTTTGATGAGGTCCAATTAATAAAGGTATTCTTTAATAAATTTTGCTTTTAAAGTTGTATTGAAGAAATTATTGCCTGATACAGTTTCACAGAGAATTTTTCTAGAAATTTTCTTCTAGGCATTTTATAGTTTTACATTTTGCATTTAGATTTATGATCCATTTTGAATAAATTTGAATATAATGTATGTTATCATAGATAATCTTGTCATTTGGCTGTCCAGTTATTCAGCATCATTTGTGGGGAAAAAAGCATTTTTACCAATAAAATTTTTGCATTTTGTTTAGAAAGTAATATATGTTCATATAGGTTTTACATATTTCTTGATTGTCTATTTTGTTTTACTTATCTATCTGTCTTTACACCAATACTATGCTGTGCCAGTTAGAGAATTCAGTCAGTTTTGAAATCTGTTAGAGTATTCCCCATTTAGCTGCCAAAGATGCAGATAATCATATTTTTAACCGGGAATCCATGTATCCTGTAAACTTAATACCAATGAAAGAAAGAATGGACTTAAAAAGGGACAACTTATCAGTCATCATAATGATCTATTCCTTTTGCCAACCAACTCCTTTTTCCCATGAATGAAAAGCATTCACAAATAAACAAGAGGAAAACATCAATGTCCCATATAGTAATTACATTCAGTTTCATGTCCAGAATATATCTTCTCATGATTTGGTGACCAAAAAATTCAAAGACAATTCTATGCACCATTAAGCCAACTGAATATATAATGATGGGCTAGAAACATGACAAGTGTATTTTATAAGTTCTATTTCCAAAAGTTACAAATAGAATACTTAGAGGGCTCGCTGTTACATAGCAACATTAAAAACCTGCTATGCAGAAATTTCAGACTCTCAGTCCGGAGGGTAGAGTAAGTTCCTTAGATAGAAAGAAGAGGAAGTGCTCCCAGTATGCCTCATGGTCTCAGTTTGCTCTCGGGAAGAAACATCCTTGTGCATTATTCTCCATGACACTATCTGTATTATATCATGGAGTATCCTTTGGTGTCTTTGACATTTTGATAACTTTCTTCCTGCTAGTGCAGGTTTAGAGGAAGAAGAGGGGCAAGTGTCACATGGACATATATTTTGATAGGTCAGACTTGCGATTTCTTTAGAAATATAATTTTTCCAAAATCTCATTAGGCTTTTGATCTATATGCTTCCACTCCTTTTCATGCACTAGTAATAACATAAAGAGAGCTTATCTTGACATAGTTTTTAATTCTGAAGATTTGGCTTTTCCATTTACTGGTCTTTATGCATGGCCTTTTTACTTCATCCTCAATTTAATAAGAGTTATGGGTGTCATAAGCACCTGTTTGTGGTAAGGCAATACCCATAATTTAAGAATAGACATTGGGGGTGGTGGATCTAACAGTATTTGTCACAGATGCTATTGCAGTACTTGAGATGAGGAACAATGCTGGTTTGTAAAAAGTTGATAGCAGGTAAAATTTGAAAGGAGAGGAAATATCTGGTACATATTTTAGAAATAAGATATATACTCATAAAATAAGCTATTGGATTATATTGGAAAAAAAAAGTAAGAAGGGAGAAATTAGAGAAAATGTCTAGGATTTGTGCCAGAACAATTGGTTGGATTTTGATTCTCTTTACAGAAAGAAGAATATTTGAGATGAGTTAGCATGTATTGTGAGAAACAATTCGTGCTTGGGCATTGGGCTTAACCTTTGTATTATCAAAATTTTATTTATCAATACTTTAAATCTTTTTCATATACTGAAAACATAATTAATTCTAATATAATATGCAATTTGTGTAGATTTCTGGACTACAGAGTTTAATGTTTGATGTGCTTTTGTTATTTTTTAAAAATTTGAAGTTGATCTTTCTTTTTATGTTTTTTATTCTCATATGTCAACACTCCTTGCTTATTTCAGCCAACTAAAATATCATAATAAGAACAGAAGAATTGCTGAATTACCCAGCAATTCCATTGCTGGGATTATACCCTAAGAACCCTAAAACACCAATCCAAAAGAACCTATGCACCCCAATGTTCATAGCAGCACAGTGTACAATAGCCAAGTGCTGGAAGCAACCTAAGTGCCCTCCAGTAAATGAGTGGATAAAAATACTATGGTACATTTACACAATGGAATGCTACACAGCAGAAAGAAAGAAGGAGCTCCTACCTTTTGCAATAGCATGGATGGAATTTAGCATTATGCTAAGCAAAATAAGCCAGGCAGTGAAAGACAAATACCACATGATCTCACCTATAAGTGGAACCTAATCAACAAAACAAATAAGCAAGCAAAATATAACCAGAGACATTGAAATTAAGAAAAAACTGACAGTAACCAGAAGCGAGGTGAGAGAGGATAATGGGGCGGGAAAGAGGGAAGAGTTTTCAAGAACATGTACAAAAGACACACGGACAAAACTAAAGGATGGTAGGATCAAGGGCAGGAGGTGGAGATGGCTGGGGTCAGGGGAGTGGTGAGGGGGAAATGGAGACAACTGTCCTTGAAAAACAATAGAAAAGTGTGCAAACAAAACAAAACAAAAACATACTAACAGTAACCAGAGGGGAGGGGGAAGAGGGATAATCCAAGAAAATAGGGGAAGGTTCATCAAGGAAAATCTATAAAGGATGCATGAATAAAGCCAAAGAGTATAAGTTTGAGGGTGGGGGGTGGGGATGGGTAGGGCAGGGGGCCATGTTGGGGTGAAAATGGAAACAACAGTACTTGAACAGCAATTTAAAAAAGAAATAAAAAGAATTTGGATTTTTCATTTGCAAAAATGGGTATATGAACTTTGATGAGACCACTGAGAAAATTCACCAGTGGATATGTACAAAATATACCAGAGTTTTTAGCAAAAACCATTCAGAACTTCTCCTTTAGGGACACCCAATTAAAGATCCATCAAGGCAGAGTTATTAAAGGATCAACTACAATGTGACAAAAGTGAAGTCTTACTTCCTCCCTTGGGATCTGATCACCTATTTTTTTTTTATCTATTTTAGCTGTATTTCCTTTCTGTATTCAAAAACAAACAAACAAAAAAAACAGAAAACCTTCCATCTAGAATGTTTCAATAAAAGCACAGAATAAATTATTCATAGAACCATGGAACAGCAAGAAGAAATATTCTTTATAAAAGGTTACTAACTTGAACATTTTTTATCATTCTGTAAAGAATCTTATAGTATACACCAATTAAAATGTAAATAACCACTCAAATTGTGCACAATATACTGGAGGAAAATCAACTTCTTATAGTTCTTTTTTCTTTATTAAGCCTTTTTAAAGAAAAGTTTTAGGTTCATAACAAAATTGAGGAAAAATTTATCATATACCCTTTTCCCCTACACATGCACAGCTTCCCCATTATCCACGTGCCCCTCCAGAATGGCCCGTTTGTTGCAACTGATGAACATACATTGATAGATCATTATCACCCAAAGTTCATAGTTTATATTAGGGTTCACTCTTTGTATTGTAGATTCTTAAAACCTGGACAAATGTATAAAAAATGTACCTATCATTATAGAATCATAAAATGTATTTTTCCTACACTAAAAATCCCCTGTACTCTGCCTATGTATCTTTGCTCTCTACTTCAAATTTTGGAACCTGCTGATCCTGTGACCATCAATATAGTTTAACCTTTTCCAGAGTGTCACATAATTGTGATCATACAGCATGTGGATTGAAAGATTGGCTTCTTTTATTTAGTAATATGTATTTTAGGTTGTCCATATCTTTTCATGAGTTGAGAAAATATTTCTTTTTAGGGCTAAGTAATATTCCATCATGCGGATGTACCACAGTTTATTGATTCATTTACATACTGAAGGACATCTTGGTGGCTTCCAAGTTTTGGCAATAATAAAGAAGCCGCTATAAATATCCATGTGGCAGATTATTTGTATGAATATAAGTTTTCAACAACTTTGGGTAAATATCAAGGAGTGCAATTGCTGGTTAATGTAGTAAGAGTGTGTTTATTTTTGTCAAGAACCACCCAACTGTCTTCCAAAGTGGTTGTACTACTTTGCGCATCCACCAGCAACAAGTGAGAGCTCCTGCTGCCTGCATTCCCATCAGGGTTGCTGTCCTCAGGGTCTGGGTTTTGGCTATTCCAACAGGTGCATACAGTTTCAAACTGCTTTGTGCCAAGATTATAAGAAATTGTACCAAATTAGTACCAAAACAATTTCAGAAGTGAATATCATTTCTCTTTCAAATAGTCAAGTAAATATGAAGAGAAAAAAAGAAGGAAAACAAAGTTACAAAATTCGAGAAGAGTTGGCTACGCCAGTTTAGACTTTGAATGACAAAGTTCTCAGCCAAAGAATTTACAAAATGCTTTTAAATTTTGATCTATGATAAAATAATTAGTTTTGTTAAGAATAATGGCCATGGTGTTCATCTTATCCTTGAACAAATTCTAAAAGTCTGTTGTTGGCATGTAAGCCTTATCCGCAAAATAGAGTATCTTCCCCACTTATGGTGTTTATATTTCCAAATAGAAAATGCCAAATTATTTATTGAACCCCAGTGTGTGAAAAGATGATCCTTTGAGCAATAAGAAAAGTATTAGAGTTTCAATTTCTATTACTTTTGTAACTTTAAAATAAGAAGGAACTGAGCTTTATTAATAATTAATGTCCATATTGACACCTGAACCCTCAATAAACCACAAAATAGCTTTGTTGCCAAAAAATGAGATGTTTTATTGAGGATGTACTTCCTCATTTTCACTCTAACTAAAAATTAATCCACCATGGTAGAATTATTATAGCAGGAAGAACTCAGTGGCAGAAATAAAACATTAAGCTCTCAAATTAAATAATGATGCTATTTTCCCCCCCAGAATGTTAAATAGATGTATGGGATGATGATGGTAATTGTACACAGTTTCCAAGAATACAATTTTTATACTGATATCCTCAATCTCAAAAAATAACGTCGATCTTACATTTCTAACTCTAAAGTGTTGATGCTAATGTTGATACTTTGGTTCTAAAATTAGGTAATAAATTTTTATTATACCACCAATATTTTTAGTATATTAACAATGTGCCTTCTTATACAAAACAACATTCTCTTATAGTTTTACCCTTGCAATAAATTAAATTTTGGTTTAAAGTGCCTTTTTTGTCTTATTCTATAAGTCTAAATACTTTTCTATATTTTCCGTATTTTCTTCTCTTGCTCCTTTTTTTTCTTACTCCCATTTCTGTATTCTATTTTGCATCATGACATTGTTTGGAGAGAGAAAAAGGGAGAAGATAAATCTCCACAGCTATTTCAGAGACACAGAAAAGTTTGTAATAGTCAAAATTTTAGTCACTTGAAACTTAAAGAAACTGAATATGCCATGTTTATATGTTTTTTTTTTTTTCTTAAAAGATTGCCTGGTCTACCACTGACTATTCTATAACAGTAAGGGCATGAATTAAAGTTATATCACCAAAATGGAATATTCATAAATGTTAATTTAATGTTGTCCATTCTCAAAAATTACTGTGGCAGGATACTAGTTAAAGTGTGCAAGACTTTCCAAGGCTTTTGCTACATAGAGTCTCTGAAGAAAATGATTAGAAGACAGAAAAAGTCCACAAATCTGTGTTGGAAAGGATTATTTCACTGGAGGAAATTATTTAATAGTTCATAGAAGTCTGACACTCCAGGGACCTTGGAGGTCACAGAACGATTGACAGACATCTAGGAAGGGTCGAATATAAGCAACTGAGTAGAGAGGCTCTGCTGGGGAAGGATCAAATTTATAGCAATTGAGAGAGACACAGATCCATAAGATTTCAGAGAAAGAAAACTGGAGGAAATTGTTTCCTTGGCCAATATATCAGCAGAAGCAGAGACTTTGTTTACACAGTGTTTTTTTTTAGAATACCAGAAACATTTCAGCATTAGCTGAATCCATACTTACTTTCTCTCCAATAAGGCAGAGACCATTTACCATTAATCCCATAAATAACTTTTCCATCACAAAATCTGTCTGTGGTATCTTCTTTTGTTCTTATCTCTATAAAAGATGATATTTCTGTTGTATATTGTCTTCCTTTGTGTCCTTGTCTTTTTCCTCTCCATCTTTGCAAAGACTCAGGAGTCTTTTCTGCCTTTCCTTAAAGCTCCAATCCACTTTCCAGCACTTCGCTGAGCATCTCCACTAGTCAGTCAAACAAGGTATGGCCTTTCAAACGAAGGATTTTATATTTCTCCCAATCTCAAATCAATTCTTCCCTAGACTTTTCTCTTTCTGAGAATGGCATTGCTTAAACAACCACTTTTTGAAAGAAGGTCTCCAAATAGTTAGGAATCCTATAAACAGTGCCCAGACATGTTAATAACCAATGAAATAAAAATGAAATCACAATGGCATTCTAGTATTCATGTGTCAAAATATGTTAAATTATGCAGAATAACAATAGTGAACATCAGCAAAGTGTTGGAGTAATGAGAACTCACATATGATTTTGGTGGGAGTATAAATTGATATGAATTTAGAAAATTGTTGATTAAATCAGGTAACTTCCCCATGCACAAGTTTTGATCAAGGAATTGCACTCTCATATTTATACCCAATAGAAATTCATGCAAATATATAACAAAAGGGGTTATTAGTATATTGATTGCAGCATCAATCATAGTTCCAAAGAACCAACAGTGGTGGAATGGAAAAATACATTGTGGCTTAGCGATGCAAAAGAATACCATCCATCAGTAGAAACACACTGCAGCTGTGTCATAGCATAGATGAGTCTCGTGAACATAATATTAAATGAAGGCAGGCACAAAAAGACCATGTCCTGTATCTTTTTGTAAACTTGTGTCAGATGTTTAAAATTTAGTAGGAGTTCAATAAATGCTAGCTATATGGTGGAATGAATAAATGATCTCCTCTTGGCCTATATATTTTTTCTGTGCTTTGTCCACTTTTGTCTTAACCTTCAAAGCTCAAATCACCATACAGAATTTTTATATCTTTACTCTTATACACCTGTGATTCCCTATATCTTAGGATTTTTCAACATGAGTATGATTAGCTCCTGACACTTTATTTCAGGTTAATTTATCTTTATTTCCTTATCTCACTTAAAAAACGTGGAAGCTGGGTTTTCAAATAATTCCCCTGAGAAGGGCAGGACTGTTAGAGGTAGAAAGTAGTGCTGTGCCTGTGGCTTCCCCACTCACACACACAGACACACACACACACACACACAATGCCCGCCACCAAGTGAGAACACTTTTAGATCCTCTGCATTCTGCATTATCATTCCATTTCTTTTTCTGCTTCACCTTCCTTCCCGCTTACAGATCAAAGAGTCAAAAACTCTCTAACTCAAACATGACATCTGTATACTCAAAATGCAAATTCAGCCTACTTACACCTATTTTTATTGGAATTGTTACCTGTGTGTTTTTGAGTGTCTAACACATAGGAAATTTAGTCTCACATCAATTATGAAGAAAGAGAAAGCAAGCATATGTTGTTATGAGCTGTACTTTCATTTCAGCCCCTCAAACAAATATTTCCTATGAAGACACAGGCACGAAATATAGGATAGCATAGCACTATGTTTGTTACTTAGCTCTTGTAGTCCAAATATACTCTTCCAGTGACAATTCCATCTTTAAAACAGTAAAAAGTTTTGTTTTTATATCTCTGATGTAGAAAGACTGGTCATGATTTTTTAACTGGAAGAATCTATATACTTTATAGATTCTAAGTAACCTGGTTTTAGCGTGTGTTAGATATATAAAATAAATATAAGTAATTGCATGAAAATATCAGAGTACTGAAATAAGTCTTTTCATTATTTTATTTGTATAGTGAAGTTTTTGTGAGACCATAAATTTAGGCACATGTATTTGTGAAATTCTCAATAAAGCCACTGGGAGGAGCTCTAACCAAGATGATACAATGTGTAGGCTCCAGTCCGTGCCCCCCTTAGTTTAGTGAGGAAGTTAACAAGAGTTGATTTTAAAACCTTTGTTTTGAGTTTCATCCTTTGGAAAGCCGAGGAATACGTTTTGTTTTAAATTTACAAAAATCATCATCATTATTTTGCTCTAATGTCACAAACTTTCCAGTTTGAGCACTCTAAAGTGAAAATGGATCCATGTTTACATACCACACAGAGCTATAGCAAAGACTTTGTCCTTAAGAAAAATATTTGCAAGGATCCTGAGACATACAATAACAAGTTAATTTAAAAAATATCACCCTAGCTGGTGTGGCTCAGTGGATTGAGTGCCAGCCTGCAAACCAAAGGGCTACCAGTTCAATTCCCAGTCAGGTCACATGCCTGGGTTGTGGGCCAGTTCTCCCAGGGTAGGGGGCACATGAGAGGCAACCACACATTGATGTTTTTCAACCTCTCTTTCTGCTTCCTTTCCCCTCTGTCTAAAAATAAATAAATAAAATCTTAAAAAAATAATACATGTTAAAAAATTAAAATCTCTATATTTATCTAAAATTAATATAATTCATTTTCTGGATACAATATTAATCTTTTGTAAATGTAGTATCATCTATTCAAACCTACATAATAATAATAACAATAATAATAAATCCCTCTTCACACATTATTTACTAAGGTGCATCAATTGACACTTGCTCTATTTTTTTCCTGTCATAATTTTTTGAGCCATAGAGAGTAACTGGTAGATATCCTAATAACTTACTTTTGTTACAGTACAAAAGGCGGGGGCCGAGGGCAGCCAAGGCAATATACTATTACCCAAAAGGAACAACCCAGGTTCGCTATGTCCGGCGCCAGAGGAAAGACATCTCTCAATGCCAGAGATTCCTGAAAAGAAAAGGAATTTATTATTCATTTGAAATAACACAAACTAAAGTTCCCCACAAATGCACACAGTCCTCCCAGCACCCTCCATGTGGCAAAAGGGAGCACTTCCAAAGCCTCATGGTCCTAACTCTCATCCAAGCCCCATGGTCCCAACCAACACACCAAAGCCGTGTGGTCTTAAACAGACGTGTGGTCCCAAAAAGAGAGACGTCCAATGGCTGCTGTGCCTCCGTTTAAATCCCAGCGCTAATCTTCTTCTGCAGCCCCATTTCCAGCTTCTCTCACAACTGGCCAGGGCTGCCTGCATTCTGGGCAGGTGTAGCCCTGTGGTGTGGAGCCAATTATCTCCAAGCTCTTGTGGACTCTATTACAAGTCCCTATTTGGGGCTCCCCTCTTGGCTGCACCCTGTTACACTTTGACATATTTCTATGTGTATTTTAAGAATTAAGACATTGTTTTATACAACCCTATTTATAAATCAGGAAATCTGTTATATAACTGATATTGATACTGTGGATGAAAAAGGGGTCACACACTAAACCTAACAAGCTCAGGGGAGGTCTGTATGGTGGGCCTCACAAACTCAGAGACTGAAAGTAACATTGGATGGTCTGAAATTAAAACTCCTTAGCTGAGTGTGAGTCATGGTGGGTAAGTCATGTCCTAGGCCTGTATCTCCCTAGACAAAGGTTGCTTCTGTAATTGAACCTGTCTTTTGTTTTTCTGCTTCTATGATAACATGTCTTCAGAATGTCAGTGTAACCTCCTTTTTCCAGACCCCTCAGGGCACAATCTCCTATCAGAACAAGAGACCACAACCCCTCATTGTTATCTTATTCTCACCCCCATATCATATCTATCTGCATAAGTGTTCCTTGTGAACTATCCTATACCCAGTCTCAGAAGTCTCCTGGCTTTGCTTTCTCCCGCCTCCCTAATCTACCAACTATGGATTTCATGTAACCCTCATTATGCCTCCTCTTTAATTGTAATGTGTAAATTAAACCTGCAAAACTTCCATTCTCCAGGGCATTTTCTCAATCAATTCAGATTTTGCTTCCCAGCAACTGTTGTTAGTTTGGCTGAAATAAACTCATATGGATACAGATTTGGAAATGTCTTATACTGACAATAAAATACTGTCAGTTATTAAAAACAGTTGATATAATACTGTTATGTAATCCATTGTTCATAATAAAAATGGCCCAGTTTTCTCAGTAATGCCTTGCATTACCATTTTTTTTTTCTCTGTTCAGGATCTAATACCTGATCACATACTGCTTTTAGTTGTCAGACCTCTTTTAGTTTTTTCATTTGGAACAGTTTTCAGTCTTTCATGACCTTGGCATTCTTAAAAGTCTAGGCCAGTTATCCAGTTAAATGTCTTTTAATTTGTGTTTCTTTAATGTTTCCTCATGATTAGATTCAGGATATGCATTTTCATCAAGGTCTCCACAGAAATAATGTATCTTTTTCAGCTCCTTACATGAGTGTCTCTTAATTTTAGTCATATTATTTTTATGATATAGATGAGGTAGTAACCTTTGAAATTAATTCACTTGTAGGAAGACTATGCTGTTGATACTTATACTCACTAATTTATGTGTTTCTTATACAATGACACTTTTAACTATTATTATTTAAAGGTAAAAATGACTTTTCTCCCTATATAAACAACTTAAATGGAACACTGGGAAAGAACCAAAGACTGACTCTTATTCCTGCCTATAATTTATCTTTGTCCTGCAAAAAATTCTATATATATTAATGTTTTACTCTGTACTATTACAAAACTCTAAAACAATTTGGCTCCCAAAGTGCAATGATTCTAATCCTTTTACACCAATAATTTACTATTACTCTTAAAATTTTTATGTGATATATTTTCACAGTGCCATAGTCTTAAAGCTGTAAATATTTGAAAACTGACCTCTTTCTCTTTCAAAAGCTTTTAACAGGAACTAATTCACTTTTAAATCACTGTATATGTCAGTTTATGTAAGCCATAAAACCTAGATGAAGAAATATCACAGCAAGTTTTTGGCTTTATAACAGGAACTTAGATATTATAATACTAATCAATATTTAACTGTAACCTTAATTTTAAAATGAAATTTGACTTTTAAAATTTGTTGTTAGAAGGAGCAAAGAACTAAATTGTGTAATTCACCTATATAAAAATCAGAGAAATCAGATTTTAATTTTTAATTTCTAACAATAACAGTCAGGGAGACTTTCTTTTCCAATTTGACAATTGGAGAAATAATAAATGAATAATGCATTAATTTGGGAAATTAAGCTTTTGTTTTCTAAGCCAATTTTCTAAGAGGCACAGAATGTATGTTCTTAATAAACCACACCTCTCACTAATTTCTGTTCATTCCTTTAAGAAAATCTCTATCACACCTTTTCTTTTGGGTAGGATTGGGACTGAGATCCCTCTCCTGAAAAAAGAAATCCACATGCAGTGACAAAGTGCGTTACAATGCTCTGTAGATCTAGCAGTGTAAACATGGCCGGATCAGAGTGACTCCAGGACTTTCCTAATTTGGGTTTAAGAATCAGCTGACATAATCACATAAACAACATATTCTGATGGAAAGTCAAGACTCTTCACTTGAAATTTAACCTTTAGTGTCTCTTTGCTTTTAGCACTTTCACATTCGAAAACGCATAGTGCTTGTTGGTGACTGTCTCTTGAAGTGCATGGAGGAGGTCCTAGTTAGTTAGATCTGACATGACTAACTAGGTGCCATTCTGTCTTCTTGAAGCTTGTATTACAGTATGTAGAACCTCTCAAGGATCATTAATTGCAACCCACTCCTGGTGATCTAAAAAAAAAAGTCTAAAATTATGTTTAATAGCTTAAAAAACATAAAATATGGAAGTATATTGCTTATTGGAACAGGTAGTTAAATTTATTTTTTAATCTTTTGTTTGAAAGAAAATAAAGGTTGTGGTATCAAAGATAAAATGTAGATACCTAAAAATTCTTATTTCAATATAATTTGAAGAACCAGACACTAGAAACTTCCAAATATGCATGAGAGGGGGAAAATCATCACTATTTCCGAAAGAGGATTGGGTACTGGCTTATATAATTCTTGGACACTAGATTATATAATTCATTTTATTTTCTCAAGTCTCTCTAAAAACGTTTATTTTAAAAAACCCAGCCTTCAACAGAAAATTAACTACAAAGCTGTGTGTAAAATAAAGGGGCTGGCTTTTAAACCATTGCATTCTGGAAAAGCATGCTGGAAGCCTGTTGGAATAAAAGATGACAAGGTAAACAATATTCTCTTCCATAAAAGTAGTTTTTCTAGTGGGGTGGGATTTTACATTCACTTGTCTAACAAATATCTAAGTGTCTCCTATGTTTCAGATAGTTTTCTAGGTGCTGGCATACAACTGAACAAATTAGAATTATGTGGCATATATGAATTGAAAATGTAGTAAATTAATTAAAATGCCTTTAATTTTACACTCAATTCTTTGTTGAATTCTTCAAAAGCAGTATGATTTACAGTTCTTCCGCTCAGGAAGTAGAATCCACTGTCCTACTTCTTGAATCTTGGATGGACTTGTGAATTGTCCCATGAGAACCCTGTCACACCCCAAAGGAGAAGACCAAATGAGACAGCATGCTGGATGATAAGCAACCATGTGGACAAGACCCATGTCATCCCAACTCTTCTAATTAAGCCATTATAAAGCTTCAGTCAGACAACTCTCAAATATATCAGAAAGCTAACTAAAGATTGGTAGAATGGTGTATCAACGTGAGGATACATGTATGAGCCTAGTCAAGACAGGAAACCTGCCCAGTTAACTTGAAAAAAATGTGTTCTGAACTAGCTTTCTTACACAGCAATAGCCAGCTGATGCAGATGCCATATTTTCTCTCAAAATATATATATATAAGTAGTCCCACCTACTTTGTTCTTCTTTCTCAAAATTGTTGCAGATATTTGGGGTTGTTTATGGTTCACAACAAGTGCTGGCAGGGTTGTGGAGGCAAGTGCGCTGTTGGTGGGAATGCAGACTGGTCAGCCACTGTGGGAAACAGTGTGGTGTTTCCTCAGAAAACTAAAAATGGAACTGCTATTTGACCCAGCAATTCTTCTGATGGGATTATACCATAAGAATCCTGAGACACCAATTTAAATGAACCTAAGTACCCCAATGTTCATAGCAGCACAATTTATAATAGCCAAATGCTGGAAGTAACCTCAGTGCCCACCAGTAAATGAGTGGATCAAAAAACTGTGGTACATTTACACAGTGGGATACTGTGCAGCAGAAAGAAAGAAGGAGCTTCTAGCTTTCATGGAAGTATGGATGGAACTGGAGTGTGTTATGCAAAGTGAAATAAGCCAGGCAGTGAAAGACAAATATCATATAATCTTACTTATAAGTGGAACCTAATCAACAAAACAAATAAGCAAGCAAAATATAATCAGATACATTGAAATAAAGAACAAACTGACAGTAACCAGAGTTGTGGGGGGATGGGAATAATGGAGAAAGAAGGGTAAGGGTTGTCAAGGAACATGTGTAAAGGACCCATGGACAAAGCCGAAGGGGGGTAAGATTGAGGGTAGGAGGTGGATTGGGAGGGGTGGGGGAAATGGGGAGAAAATGGAGACAACTATACTTGAACAAATGCATACACATGTATATGTATCCCCAGCCAGTGTGGCTCAGTTGGTTAGAGCATCATCTTACCAGGAGTGTCCAACTGACAGCCCACAGGCTGCATGCCACCCAGGATGGCTATGAATTTGACCCAACACAAAATCATAAATTTGCTTGAAACCCTTTTTTGCTCATCAATTTTCATTAGTGTTTTTGTATTTAATCTGTGGCCCAAAACAACTCTTCTTCTTCCAGTGTGACCCAGAGACACAAAAAGGTTGGACACCCTGCTAGACTAAACATTTGGGGGGTCAATTCCTGGTTAAGGCACAGGCCCACATTGTGGGTTCCCTGTCTCTGCTCACACAAGAGGCAACCAACAAATGTTTCTCTGTCAGATTGATATCTCCCTCTCCCTTCTTCTCCCTCTCTCTAATATATGTGTAAGTAAAAGGGAGATATAATAGTAATATATACATATATAATGTTTCATATATTGTATATGTACTTAAATAAAAGATATAACATAATTGAATTTTATAAATGTATATATAGAAAGATTCATTGTGCATAGAAATGGATAAAATGTTAGAGTGTTCCTTTGAAATGAAAAATGAATGGAAATGAGGAAGACATGATATAAAAATTAAGATAGAAATTTATTATAGATTGATTAATAGAAGATATAGATAACTAATTGTATTAATGTTTATTTTAAACATTGTAAAGTTGGTATTAAGGTAAAATATAATGATGATGATCTGCTATTTTAGTTAAATTCATTAATTAATATTTTAAACAAAATTCACATTTTATTTAGGATAAAATAAACTAGACAAAATTGTTTTTCTTTACTAAAAATAATGGCAATATTTTTGTACTATTAAACCACAAAACACATTTTTGTAGGTTTTACAGGTTTGCTTATAAGACCAACATGAGGCAACAGATATGGTCATAGAAAAGACAGAATAAAACAGACAAATCAGTTGTCAGTATCCAGGGCTTTAGTGTTTGACACACACCTGCCAACAAATTGATGAAGACACAGGCTCAAACAAAGGCATGGAAACAGCAATGACTAGATGATGGACAACGGCAGATTCTCCCAGTCAGTCTTTCACTGTGATTTGCTCCTTTAGGATCACTGAATACAGACAAAATCTACACCACAGTCACTATTTTTATATTGACAAATGTATTTTTAAACAAACATGGACTTTATAAATGTCCTGTATTGACTCAAACGAAATTTAACTTCTAAGAAATAAATGAGAATATATTGAGAGCAACATTATTTCCCCTAAATTTCCACCAGTAGGAACATTTATTTGGAAGTGTTTAAATTATGCGCTCTTCAGATTTTGTGACAATAGAAACACTCTCAAAAGAAAGAAATTTCATGAACCATGGAATAAAACTCAAATAATATAAATGAATCAAGTTGGGTGTCAAAATTCCAAGAAACAAAATTTATAAGTAACCTCACTAATTACTTCTAAGTAGGTGATAATGATATTACTCTGATCTTATGTATAAAATGTAGTAAAAGGCTTAATTTCTAGAATAAAAAAAAATTTAGTTTTTTTTCAACTTCTGATTTTTAGAGAGAGGGGGAAGGAAGGAGAAACATTGATGTCAGAGAGAATCATCCATCAGTTGCCTCTTGCATGTGTCCCGATCAGGAACCAAACCATACCTCAGAGAGGTGCCTTGACCAGGATCGAACCAGTGACCTTTCACCTTTCCGAACGATGCCCAACAAACTAAGCCACACAGGGCAGGGCTAGGATAAAAATTTCTAAAATATTTTTTATCTGTACTGAGAAGTGCTTAAATGATGTGACATACATTGTCTCTATTTCTCAGGGATATAAAGAGGAACCAACCAATTTGCTAAATTCTTCCTATAGTATTTGGAACTAAGCCTGTGCTCTTGTATTTGTCCCACTGCTTCAGGATCTCCCACTGTGTCGTAGGTGATGATTGTGTGTATAAAATCATCAGGAGGCAGCATCTCTGAGACATGTAAGTTCCTCTTCGTATATCCTTCTCCACTAGATAATGTCCTTTTCTATGTTAGAATTATGGAATTATAGACGTAGAAAATTATTTTCTTTGCCATAAATAATAGCAATATTTTCTGTATTATGCCTACAGGGCTATGAAGGGCAATATCTATTATCTGGTCACTTAAAAATGTGATTTTTAAAGTTATTTTAACTGTGTATTCTTTATGATCATTTTTAAGTGAAAGAGTAAAAGTTTATATATTCTACATTTCCTTTGTTATTTATCATAATTTCTTATTCACAGCAAATCTCTACTGGGCACTAAATGTAATTACTGAGGCAGTGACAGATGGAGAAGAGACATTGCCTGAGTAATTATTGAGGCAGACCATGTTTAGCAGCTACCACAAAGGGAAGCATGCAAGTGTATGCCTTACTCATTTGTTTGGAGTACTAATAGAAGAAATGGAAAGAATTTATATAAAACTTATGTATATCGACTGGTTTATAACAAACATCAAGGCATTTTTTCCTGCTGAGTGGCATTCTAGCATGACACAGCATGGAAAATTGATTGATGATTTCTATTTGCCTTCCTACATTATTAACCTGTGACTTAAACTGGGCTCCTCCAACTGCATGTGATGGTGATCACTGGGGACTGGTTAATCTAAGTTAAACTGTCTGTAAAATAAAAGGCTTTCCAGAAAACTTTTTCTAAGCTTATTTAAAATTGAAAATGTAGAAATTTAACATTTCATAGATTTAGTACATAAAGAGAAATGAGAGTTTATTTGATGATTTGGAAATTACAATTTGTTTCTGATCAACTGTCATGTGGTTATATGCATTTTGAAAACAAAATTCATATTTTGATAATCTCTTCTAAAACTCAGGTGGAGAAAGAAAATATTTCCATATTCTTAAAGTCTTTTATCTCTGAGTAGTATAACTTATTTTATATATTACATATATATTTTTTCTTTTCTTTACACTTTTATTCTATAGAAAAACAGATCAAATATTAATTTACCTAAAACACTTTATTATTTTGAGAATAAAGGTGATATTTCAGATGTTGAACAACAAATCTTGATTTAGAAATATTTCAATTTTCATGATAAGACTGTTTTCTTTTGGATATGAGAGTAAGGATGCCTTCTAGAATACACATAGAAGTCTCCTTCCACCTGCATAAAAAATACCCAGAGTGGTAATTCTGAAAAAATTTGGATAAGTAAGATTTCTAAAGTTCATCAACACTTATACTGTAAACCAGTAAGTGTGTTATGAGCGTGGTAGTAAATAAAAGCTTTTAGAAATGATCTAGCTTAGACAACTTTCTAGTTAATATAATCAATTAATGTATTATGTGAATATCAAAATTTTACATTTATTGAGATATATAGATTTTTCTAAAAAGCAAAATAAACATATCATGGACTACAATGCTTTAAAATGAAAACACGAATAATAATCTCACTTATCTATTCTCACCCAAGCAATTAAATTTACCATATAGACTTATTTGTAAATAAATTTTGCTCTGTAAGATTTATGTCAATTCATGAAAAGAAAGGGACTCTGAAAGAGCTTTTTTGATCTGCAGCATCACGTCTGTGCCCTTCAACATGAGAAAAGCACCCCCTGGCATCCAGGGTCTTTGGTAATCTCCTCAGCCTTGGTGTGGCTGTCAGTGGACCAGGTGCTTGTAGGTAGGCCTTGATGTGTTGCTAACAATTTCAAATAACATCACCATCAGACAAGGCCATCTGTGACCTGGTGGATCAAAATAGAAACACTCCATATCCTATCTGAACAAGGACATCACACGAACATTATACGGCCAGAAAATACCAGCTATCCCTTTGGCCCAGCTGATGTGAATGACTGTCACTTCTTCACAATTATAGTTTTAGCTTCAGTTTAACCTGATCTCCTAGACAAGATGAATATGATCATAGTTTTACCCCTGCTTCTTAATAGCTTCTTATCTAGAGCAAAATCTGCTTCTTTAAATTCTCCTCAAAATCACCAAACATGAGGCAAAATCCTATCATAAATCTTCTCCAAAACCTCTTGTTGAAAAGTCCCAGGGTTTTCTGTGGTGTGGATTCTCCCTTGAGGCACTGAGTAATCAACCCAGTTTGTTCAAATACAGGTATGTTCCTGGTGGTCTCTGAACAGAGGGCACTGACACCCTGACTAGATCAGTGAGATAGCTACATGCAGCCATATGTGACACCATGACTACTCACTTCAAGTCATGGCACTTTAATTTATTCACTATTGATTTTGTATAATTAAAACATAATTATGATAAAATATTTTAATCATTTTGTTGTTCTTTCTGTATGATCTCCCCATCATTCACAACTCAGATGTTAGCCCTACATAGTGGTTTCCCCAAATCGCTCCATTTAAAGTCTGTAAGAGAGTTTACATATTTGTCAGTCCTTGCACATACTTGCTCAGTCCACCTGGACACACCAATAGTTTCCTGTACCTCCCCACCTGACAGTGTTCGTCTTTCATTAAAGAATGCCTAGCCAGTGCTGAGAGCTGGATGAAGAGGTTGAGAGGGAAGCTATTCATACCCAGAAGCAATAATTAGGGATGGAAGTTGTTAGATAAGTATACCAGCTTTCTTTCCCTTCTTTGGGACAGTCTGAACTGTGTTCTGTCTAGTTGTTCAGTGCGTTCCTATTAGAATTGAGATGCAGTAATCATCTGCTCATAATTAATGTTCCCTTTATTGAACTTCTCTTTTCTGTCTTATTTTCTCATTTGCTCACCTCATGTGCTTTCTGTGAACAGCTGCTGAATAAATTAAATGCACCTAAATGCTTTTGGAAGAACTCAGTGAGCGCTCTGTTTGGGAAATCTGGTATTGAATCATTCCACATTGAGGTGGTGACAAGGAACCTGTTGTTGGTTAAAATCCTAGCTTGGTGAAGCATTATGATTGCTCAAACTTTCCTCAGTGGCAGAATATTGTCATAATTACATATAGCTCATAAAACTGTTCTAACATTGGAAGGTCTGAGATAAATACCAATTATAACAAGCAGGGACTCAATTGGATTTTGTTAACCACCAAAGACATACTGAAGAGAGAAAAAGAGAGGTTTAGATTAGTTGACTGTAGTCAGCAGCATGCTATAAAGACAGAGAGCCTCCATGGGAATATATACGAAAACTCTCATTTCCTTTCACTAGAAAAGAGATAGTGCTGGCAATAAAGCCTGAGATTTAATTGCTAAAGAATACAAAGAAATTTTTATTCATTATCCTGGCAAGACTCACATGCAAGGGTCATAAAATTATGGCCTATGAACAGAATCCAACCCACAAAGTTTTCTTTAAATAAAGTTGTATTGAAACACAGCCATTTCCCATTAATTTACTTTTAGGGGACCTATGTTCCTTCTATAATGGTAGACTTGAATATTTACAAGAGAGACCATTTGGTCTGCAAAATTGAAAATATTTACTATCTGGCATTTTACAAAAAAAATATTAGCTGATTCCCATCCTATGCTTTAGTCCATCTGGCCCTGATGCTATTCGGAGCTTGTAGGAAAGAAGTGTGAACCTGAAAGATGTCATGAGAATATTTAGAGAAATTCTTTAAAAATCCTTGAGTTCCCAGATTCTCCTGCACATTCTGGCATGAAAGAAGCCAGCAGCTCTCCCTTTTATAGAGGAGAGAGGACCTCCCATTTCCTGGGGACTAAATGAAGTCTTGGACAGTTGAAGTTAGTCAGGCTTCATCATTGGCCCTGCTGGTACTATCACAATGGACACCTGTATGTGATGGCCATGGTAGCAGAGATGGAAACTGCATATGTGCCCAGGAGCATGGACTCCTCTTACCACTGTGTCCTCTGGGTTTTCTATTTTCAGCAATAACAACCAACACTGTATTATTATTTTTTTGTGATAGATCATTTTGGCTGTGTCAATCAAAATCTAAATATGCATATTTTCTAAAGTAGTAATTTTACTTGTAGAAACATATACCAGGAAAAGACTAATGCATTTATATAAAGATTTTATGATTTGACATATCACATATGCAAATCAAATTGTCTCAAAATAGTTCTATTTCATTTATAGTTATTTTTCTGCTTTAAGATTTTCTTTCCCCTTCTTCTCTTCCTTCCATTCATTCTCACCATTTTTATTAATAAAGGAAAAATAGAAAAGGAAGATTTTAAAGTGTATGAGGTTATAAGGTTACCCGAGGCAAGCTTAAGTAAATAGAATTTTAGATTCTTTGCTTTTATCTTTATTTCTGTTGCTGAGAATATGTACCAAGGGAGATGAGTACTTAGAATTTGTTTTCTAAGATTGCAGTGACTCGTTCTGGGATAGAGTATTGCAGGAAAATGTATTTTCATGATACTTGAGTCATTGGTGACATGTAAAATTGTGAAAAATAGAAGAAAGAATAATTTACATTGAGTGCCTTGGAAAGAAGTTGGCAGATTCCAGAGAAAGTGGATGTGATTGCAGGTTCAGAATTGCCTGAAAAATTTTTGTCTAACTAGAAACAACTGCATCTCAAAAAAACACTTAATTAAGAATGTTAAATCAGGAAGTTTCCAAAAAGATTATTGGATCTCAAATGTTTTATTTTGTGAACGATAAAACTGTAATCTGTTTGCTTAGGACTGTCACAACTGTCAGCTGGGCTTGTGTTTCAGTGTTACTTTCTTATTTTAATGTGACTTCTATAACAAAGGATCTTGGTAAATTTCCATCCTTAGCTCTGATGATTTATCTAATTTATATTTTAATAAAATTCTATGAACTTTATCACAAAATACAATTAGATTTAAATATTTTGATTAAAAATGAACTTTTAATTTTAGGAATTATACACAAAAATATAAGAATTTTGCCCTCCTTTGTTTCCTTGGAAATAAGAAAAACCAAAATTATTCAGAAAAAAGAGTTGCTTTTTTCTTTTTTCCTCAGATGTTGTAAGCTAAGATTGTGCTTCTGAATCAGCAGAATCTGGAAAGCAACAGCATAGTTAATTATGAACTGTGTAATTTCTCTGTGCATTACTCATTGAATGCCAATGTTATTATATATATCATGTATGATATATGATATGATACATATCATATATATGTACACATATATATTTCTAAGTGATGCAAAGAAAAATAATATTGCTTTTTCATTTTCACAATTAAAAAATAGCCTTTAAATATAATGTTACTATATAGCTTAAGGGTGATTGTGCATAAGAGAATGCTCCTTCATGGGTGTGTTTGAAATTTATGGCAACTTTGCACTTCTCTACAAGACCTAAATCATCTCTTTTTAAACTGAAATTAAAATGGTGAGTTCAATTGTGGTAACTTTTCATAAAATCTGGTTATCTCATGGAGAGGTATGTGCAATAGAAGTGGGAATTCTACTTTATGGCATATTAGTCCACTCAATGGAGATGAAAATCTTTTATTATACTTATTTAAAAGACAACAACAAAATTCCAGGTGTGGGTGGTGGTAAAGAATGCAATTTGACTGGAAATAATGGTTGCTGTGGCAATGGTGTCACCTGTAGGACAACGTTAAATTCTGTGGCATAAAAGTATTATACTACTCAAAATGTGGCCTATTGACCACACCCAACACCTGTATCACCTGCATCAGCAGCAACACCTGGAAACTATTAGAAATGCAAATTCTGAAGCAAAGCCCAGAATGTCTGAATTAGACATATTGTGGGTGGGACCCAGTACTTAGCAGCTTTTGTACTTTAGGAGAGCTAAAGGGAGAAAAAAAGAAGCCAAGAAATATCTTTGAAGGGGAATTAATCAGGATGAATGAATTGCACAAAGAAGCAGAGAAAGATTTAGTGCTATCCAACCCAATAAGACACTTAAAACTACGTCTTTAGGGAGCCATAAGGAAGATAGATGCTCACTGTTTCCTTTATGCTGCAGTAGGTGGTCGTCAAGTGGGAGTATGGCAGACAACCCGCTGAGGTGTAAGATAAAAGTGTTAGCACTTCTATTTCTTCTAAAAATTATTTGTAAGTATAAAAGACTCAAATATAAGTAGTATAAAAAATAACAAATGATTAATATTACCCAAGTCAAGAAATACATTTTAATTTTGAAGCCTCCTCTGTTCCTTGACTGATCCATCCCTTCCTTTTCTCAGATTAAAAACTATTACCCTGAATTTTGTGGTTATAAATTTCTTGTTTTTCATCATTATTTAACATGTGTTTATTCTTAAATTGCATATAGTTCATCTTTATAGTTTATGATGAAATTGTGTTGTTGTATACTCCTGTGACTTGTATTTTTAAATCATACCTAAGTTCTTAACATCTGTTTGTGGTGTTGTATGTAGTTGTAAAGTGCTCCTTTTCAATGCTGTATCTTACTCGAGCCTTGAATATAGGAGGGACTTTCAATCCATTCTTTTAGTGGATGTTAATATTCTTCCCAGGTGTCTGCTAATATTAAGGCTATCAATATTCTTGAAAAAGTCTCCTGTACCTGACAAATAACAAGGACTTCTCTAGGGTATATTCCCAGGAGTAGAATTTCTAGTATTTTACATATCTTCAAATTTATTATATAATTCCAAATTGTTTTTTAGGCTTCTCATACCATATTTTATTATTACAAGAAGTTCACTAGCCTCTAGTGGTTTTATCACTTTCCTGAAACTTGACATTTTTAGATAGTAAAATTCTTGCCTATCTAGTATATGACTAAAATAACATCTTATTGTTATTTTATTTTGCATTCCTCTGATTTTTAGTGAGGTAAGACAAAACTTCAAATATTTGTCACTTGTTCCTCCCTATGTAATGTTTTTGGAAGACTTTTTTGCCTAAAAAAGTCAACTGGGTTGACTTTTTTGTTGATTTACAAAAGTTTCTTATAACGTATGATAGATAATATATGATACATAAACATACATTTTGTGAATTTTTACAAACACTCCTTATTATTTTTTAAATTGCATGTATTCTATGTATTATAAGAAGAAACTGTTATATTGAACTATTTGATTTTCTAATTCATGAACATACTATATTAATTTGAGCTTTCTTTATTTGGGTCTTAACTTACAATATTTAAAAAATGTCTTGAACATCATCTGTTATATTTCTTCCTGTATATTTTATAATTTAAGTACTAGAATTCCTTAATTTTTACAAATTCTATTTTTGCTGGTGTTCAGCAATATACTTTTCAACCAAACTTTTTATTGAGTTACCATACTTTTACATTACAGTACACAAATCAGTGATAGGAGTTCAATAAAATTTTAGCAATTGAATTATGTACATTGAAATCTTAAATCTAGTAACCTTGTTAAATTATATTTTTAATGCTCATTGTTTATATATAATGTATATTCTTTTGAATTTTCTACAAAAATTTCTGATTGTAATGACAATATATTTATTTTTTAAGCCCTAAGTGATTTTTCTTTTCAAAATCAAGTTAATGTTAGTAATTTATAAGTTAAACATTTCTTCCTAGTTTTTAAAGTAATTTACATAATGATCTTTAATCTTATGTCTCAGCTGTGTAGTTATGTCAACTTTTTAAATCCTATTATTATTATGTGTGAGTGTGTGCTTTCCTCCTTACCTGAGGAACATCACTTTTATTTTAAAGTTTAAGGTACCCAATATTTCTTTTTATATTTTAAAACATAGGTATACATAGGTATTTTAAAACATAGGTATACATAGGTATACCTATGTTTTAAAACATAGGTATAAAATTCTCTAAGAACTGTATTTCTAAAAATTATCTTAAATCCCAAGTTAATTGATAGGAATAATTTTGAAATAAGTACTGTAATAATACCATATATATTCTATTACTCCCCAACCCCCCAAAAACACAAACCATAAACATATATACATGCATATTGAGGAATTCTTATACTTTTCTTGGAATACCACATGCATCATAGTTCTAAAATTGAGTTCTTGATTTAGTATGCCTCTAGGATCTATGCATATTGTCTATGCATGTATAATTAAAGCTCTTAATGTTAGTCATACCGACCTAATCAGAACTACTGAAAAAAAAGAAAATTAGCAGTTGCCAAAAATTGTCATCTGGTTGAATCCTCTAAGGAAGAACTATTCTGTGGTATCCTTTTAGGCAACATTGAGCCCATCTTAATGTTTAAGGATGAGACTACTTTCTTGTGACAAAGGGTGTATAAATTCATGTTCTGAAGCTGTGTCTGGTATATTCCTTTGAAATAAGAAAAATAGCCTCCTCCTTTTCTGTAGTTTAAGAAGGAAAAGAGTTATCTTGAATTGTAGACTATGAGACTCAGAGAACATGAAGGGGATGTTTCTTCCCACAGCTGTGGCAGATGAGACTCAAAGGGTCCTCCCCTTTCTCGGCCAAGTTCACTATATGAGAGCCTCATGCTATTCCTCACAGTTGCAACAAGAAAAGAAATCCTGTTCTTCCTACTCTGGGTATACATGTAGTGTCACAGGATGGAGCCACTGATTCCTTCAACTTCTGGAAGGGCTGGTGCTGACAACTCACAACTGAATTCCTCTCTGGAAGGAAGATGCAGACTCATATCCTAAAAAAAATCTTTGGGATTATATTCATCTTCATAAATACATTCTTCTGTAAGAAAAATACCTTTTTTAAAAGAATCATAGATATTGATCTATATTACATTACTTATTATATTACTGCATTCTTATTATAGCATCATAAAAATTACTAAAGACTATTTCTTATAGGTATGACGGTCCTATAAATTGTGTGCTACTGATATATGAAATAAAATTTGTAAGTAATCTACAAAGCTGGATTTTTTAGTTTTCATCAGCATTTTTGGAAAACTGAGCTCACAGTATCCATTTAGGGCAAATCTCCTTTGAAAAAAGTATTTTTTAAGCCTTACATCTTAAAATTGTCCAAATAGAAGGAGCAATGAATATAATGAAGTAAATGAGATTTAGGGTATTGATGTTAAATCAGGAAATTAGAGAACAGGCCAGGAAATTCCTATTTCTCAAATCCCAGTTCAGTTCACCAAACCCTGTCAATGCCACCTCCTAAAGGGGAAATACCAGTGTATGGATCTACCACGCTGGGCATTTAAATGTGTGAAAATGATTAATTAGGAATTTCTAACTTCTTGTCTCCCTGAAACATCAGGGAATTTATAGTTTTATTGCCAGGTAAACCATGAAATTCTTTAGGCATGTAATATTTTTCTTAACCACCTACTGACTGGAGTAAAGAATATGGAAGAGGTTATTCTGTTCATACCGTTTGTTATGGGTTGAGCTGTATCTTCTCCCCCAGAACCTCAATGCAACCTTATTGGGAAGTGGGGTGATCAGAGATGTAATGAATTAAGGTGAAGTCATACTGGAGTAGGATGTGTCTTTAATCCAATAGGACTGCTGTTCTTGTAAGAAAAACAGCCACGTGAAGACAGAGACTCATAGGGAGGAAGGTACATGATGATAAAAACAGAGATTCGATTGAGTTACACATGTTTAAGCCAAGGCGTATCAAAGGTTGACAGAAAAACCACTAGAAACTTGATTTCAGACTTCTAGACTCTCAAACTGTGAAACAATAAATTTCTGTTGGTTCAAGCTGCTCAATTTATGCTATTTTGTTTAAAGCAACCCTGGAAAACTAATAAACTAGCATTCTGAATATTTATGGCTTTCTTTTCACTGAAATACAGCCAATACTTTGGATGATTTTGGATGGCTTTGTATATCATCTTTTGGATTCTTAATTTACTACAGTGCAAAAATTACAAAGCACCTTAAATATTAGTGTTCAGGTTCATTTTATAAAGAAGTTAATTGATTTTAAATGTGATACAATGATGTCTAAAGTACTAAGTTCTAAATACTGAAAGGGATAATACTGCCTAGCTGATAATGTAGTGAAGATTATTCTTGAATGACTCAGTTTCCCTAAGATTCCACAAACATGCAGTTCAGACTGCAAGAAGCCAGGGTAGTGACTTTGTTACTTAGGGCAAATGAAAATCAATGTCTCCTTCCCCCTCCAGACAACAAAGTGCCAGGAACATAACTTGCACCAAAGGAAATATTGTTGCCCAATTGAATACTTTTTCTTTAAGTAGAGGGTTCCTAACAAACAACAAGAGGCCAACCCCCAATTGAAGCACCTACAGCAAGCCACTCAGTTCAAATGAGCATCTTGCCTTCACTGCTTTCAACCATGTTTTTATTCCTAAATTTATTCCATTGTCCTCATAGTTTTCAATCACTTTGTGAACAAAGATTTGTGGGAATCATCTGTGTTTGGTCTCTTGATATTCAGTGAACTAGACAAACGAATGAAGTCCTGCCCTTAGGTTGCTTAGTACATTGTGACTTTGTCACCACAGTCCTTAGATGGTATCATGAATGGGAACTATATTCAAGTTTCCCTATTGGGCACTTGATATCTTTGCAGGATTTGATGTGTTCCCAGCTCCAGGTTTTCCATTCTCCTGTCTTTAGTTGAAAGTCCTTTCTCACCAATCATCAGTCTCTGAGATCTCTGGTCTCCCTAGCTGGTGCATTTCTAAGCAGGGCTACTTCAAACATCCCTAGAAAGGGAAGAGAATGTGTAGCAGAGTTGGTTTGCTGGCTTACCAAAGTAGCAAGGCTGACATGGATTCAACAGTTAAAGTCACTTACTTGTATATAACAGAGGCTCAATAAATACTTGCTGATTTTATGCTGGAATGAATACCAGCTTATTGTTTAATCTGTTTACTTTATCCCAGTATGTTAATTAAATTAAAATTTCAGCTTATATTTATTGAAGATCTGTTATAATCTTTCTAGCACCTGGATTTGAACAACACTAAGCATTGGAAACAGTTAAGTCAACTCATCATCGGCCCTAGCTGGTGCAGCTCGGTGGATCAAGTTCAGGCCTGTGGACCAAAATGCCACCAGTTCCATTCCTGGTTGGGGCACATGCCTGGGTTGTGGGCCACATACTTGGTTGGGATCTTGTGAGAGGCAATCAATTGATGTATGTCTTACATATTGATACTTCTGTCTCTCTCTTCTTCCCTTCACTCCCTTCTCTCTAAAAGTAAATAAATAAAATCTTTAAAAAGAGATACATTCATGTGATAAAAATGTGTGGTGATTTTACCAACAGAATCACTTATAGTTAACTACAAAGAATAAGCTATTCACCTACACATAGAAAACTATCCAGATTAATCCTTTCTTTATTAGAGGCCATATAATGCAGAAAATTCTCAGATGATGTTCTTTTCCATTTTATGTTTCTGGGTATTTGTCATCTTTCCTAGCTATCATAGCTCCTTACTTAGTGTTGCCTATCCTGTGGGTCCCAGCCATTTGTTCCTCACTCACACTTTCTCAGCTCCATGTTGCAACCCCTGCAGACAGACCAGTTTTACTGTCAACACTGGTGATCAGCTTTTCCTGCCACTAAAAGAGCATGTTTCAAATCCTGTATTTTTGCCACTAACCCTAATTTTTGTGTAACTGCACTTAAAATGATAAGTATGTGTGTTATATTAAATATATATGTATATTTTTACTATTCATATGTGCAAATACACATATAATACTTTACCACCATTATTAGCCAACTGTGGCGTATAACATTTTGCCATGAAACAGGACACTCTAGTCATGAATCTCACTTCCATCCTTCAACACATATAACTTCATTTTGTGGAACCCTCTATTTTCTCTACTATATTTTAAATTTGTACAATTTAAAGCCATGTTTATGTTATTTACTTTTTCACAAAATAAAGTCCACTTTCTTGATGGCTAGAGCCAAGTATCAGTAATCAATTTCCTGGAAACCAATGTGAAATTGTATTTTTTATGCTGATATTGATAATGTACAATCTGTAAGCCAATTACAATAGAATTCATTTGTTTTCTCTTCTTTTTAATATATTCTGACTTATCCCAAAGATAATTTAAATTATTTTTAGAGTATAGTTATTTTTCTGTCTTGCCTAGAATCCTAATCTTTAGAGATGCTATTATTTTTCTGGAGGAGTTTAACCTGTGATTCAAAAAACTGAGTTAAAATAGGCCTAACATGCCACACCACAATCTATTATATGGATTATAAGCATGATTTCACATATGCTGAGATGTTCGCTTTCTTATTTCACATATTAATAATATACCAAAACATCTCATAGTAAAATGAAAGCAAAGCACTTCAAAATGGACTTTTGTATTTCCCAAAGAGACCAATTAGGTTTAATATACCAAGACATTCTCCCAAATTTATTTGAAAACATTGAAAGATGGGTTATCAGAGGAAATTATAATTCATTCCCCCTGGATTTAATTATAGGATATAACTCAAAATATAAGGCAGCGTGTGTGGAAGACAAGCAATTCTCTTTGGAGTTGATTACAAGATAGCCATCCAACATTTTCCATCTTCATGTCTCACTGGGAAATCTTTCATTAATTTAGGAATAAAGTATATCATGTCTTGACAAAGTGGAATCTAAATGCAACCTCACTGACCATCATCACATTCAATAGTTTCATATGACAGAACTGCACTTGATAAAAATAGAATTGCAATAAAACCACAAGCTAATTGTTGGTTTTTATAGTCAATTGCACATGTCTAAATCGACCACTGGCACTTTGATTTCTGATGTGCTTTTTTTCTTTTTGTCACTTATTTCTAAGTTGTTGTATTTTCTTAATTTAATTTTTCCAACATATTAATACCAAGCCTGAAGATATTTAAAAACCAGGATGGATTGCTTTCTACAAACTTAAAGTCCATCAGTGAAGAACAGTAAGTGTCATTATCCAAATTCTTTTGAATCCTATAGCTATTCTCTTTATTTTCATTTAAAATCAAGATTCCTTAAACTATACGTATGAAAGCAAAATTTATAAAATTAAGCATTAACTTAACTTGATTTTGCTAATGTCTTCATTGAATAATTCAGCATTTATTCTGTAGTTTGTGTTGCTTCTTTTTATATATTACATTTGTATTGAATTATTGCCTATTTAGGATTATCCACGCTGTTCTATTAAATTTTTTATGATTTACCAACATTAAAAAAAATATTTCTTGAAGTAGTACATTGGTGAACAACCATACTCAGATCTGCTTTTTCACCTACCAAGTGCACAAAATTAATAAATTTTTAAAATTTATTTAAAAAATAATTTAATAAATTGAAACAAAATTACTTCATGTCTCAGATCCGAATGTTTTTCTAACCTTTTCTTTCTAGCTCTTAAGAGACAAATTATATTAAGTAGAAAGAATAATCATTTAATTTTATGTTGAAGTTTGGCTGTAAATGAATTGGTTTCAAGTAGACTCTAGGTTCTAGTTTCTGGGTCCCAGACTCCAGGCTACAGGTGCAGATTCAGGTTGGTTCCATATGCATTTTATCATGTTTGAACTGGCAGCTACAAGAGTTTGGTCTTTCATATGTGTCCCATTCTGAGGCCCATGCTACCTGAGGTACATTCCTCTCATGACCAACCACCAAATCGTACGTTTCAAGGCAAATCTTTGTTTTCAATAACATCATTACCCTTCATTAGCCCAAATGAGTTACACCCAACATTAACGTAGGGGTTAATTATATTTTAGTCCTATGAAAGGGACAGAAACTTGAAATTTTACAAAAATAATCTGAATGATCATTTGTATACTTTTATTTTGCATTCTCCAACTTTACCTTTATCCTTATAGTATAAATTATGGTTATATTCAAGAACTTTTACTCCATTAGGCTTATTATTCAATCAAAATGATGTTTTATTGTATGGTATGATTTCAACAAGCTAGCTATTTTATGATTATAAATAATGTAGTAATTATTCAATGTTGTGAAACTAAAATAAACACACTTTAATAAGCTTTTAAAATTTACTTGATTATTTTCTTTCAGTCATGAATGAATCTGTTTCTCTTAAGGATCACTTTATTATAAGATAATTTACAGTTTTATGAAAATATGTTCTGAACCATGACAGCTTCAAAGATTTTTTATGTGTGCTCAGAAATATTTATTTTACAATTCCCTTACTCTAAATTAATCTTGGATTATAATATTGAGAATTTATGTTATATACTTCTTCTCTTTCTATGTATATTTTTCAAAGAATAATAGCTGGATATGATTTTTAAAGACAAAGTCTGATGATATATTTCATATTATAATAGAACAATTATGTAATTTTATTTTATTTATTTTTAATATCAAGTGATGTGAAAAACTAAAGGAAAAGAGATAAATCCTATTCAACACTTCTACCTAGGATGGAACTCCCTAACAAGTAAAACAAAATTTATAATTCTTTACTGGGTAATTATTATTCTACTTTTTAAAGTATATTTTAGAGAGGGAATTTCCAAGTGGCCCTTTACTCCTGAAAAGTGTGATTTATATTTGGTTACTTTTATTAAGATTGTCCAGTTCGCCCTAGCCAGTAGCTCAGTTGGTTAGAGCATCATCCTGAGCATCGTTCAAGCACAGGCTGAGAGGAACTTAATCAGCAAAGAGAGAGTCCTGTATTTGTCAGACTACATGACTCACTTCCCCCACTAATTTGGGAGGAAAACAGGGGTGTGTCTTATAGTTCGAATGCAGCTTTACATTTACATTGGTGAAATCTTATGTTATTATTGTTATTAAATATTTTGCCACATTTTTTGCCGCAATTTTTTCCCCTATTTTCTTCCTCTAAAACCTAGGTGCGTCTTATGGCCTGAAACATAGACACATTAGGGACTTTAAAGTAGTTCAGTCTGGCTATCGCAAAGAGCCTAAGGCAGAAAGAAGAAACAGAACGATTAGCAGGGATTTAAATTTTGAAGTCTTTTATATGTCAGTTAGGATTTTATCTTGGAGATGATAAAGAACCATTAACAATTTTTAAGCATGACTGGTTAGGTTTCAATTTAGAAATATCATTAGTTGCATAGTGAAGACCTAGAAAAGGGGCAAGGAGTAGGCAAGAAAGAAGACAAATATTGAAAAAACTAAGACTATAAATGATAAAGCCCAGAACTAAACTGTTGCTGTAGATTTGAGAAATGTTTAGAAATAGAGTTGACAAATATTGTTGTTCTTACAAATGTAGGCATTTAGGAAAGTCAGGGTTAGGATTGTGGTCAGGCTTCAAGCATTGGCATCTGAGGAGGTAGACATGACATTTATATTGTCGTGTAAGGCAATGTAGACTCTCTTGTCTTCAAATATTGCACCATTCTCTTACATCTCTTGCTAGAAACGGATGGAATAATTTCTGGAATAATCAAGTCTTATGGCGGAAATGTTCAATAAAAAATTGGAAAAGCACAGAACTGAAAATAAGAGAACACTCATAAATTGATGTATATTTGGGAGTCATCAGCTTCTAGGATATCATCAAAACCACAAGTGTATAGTTAAGAAAGATAGAGAATATCATATTTTAAAATTGAGCAAGTAATAGCTCATAAAGATCAGTGAAATTCGGTGGCTGGAGAAGTAGAAAGAGAAATTTTAAATGTTAACATTAAATCGTAAGTATTAAATCAAGGCACAATTTAGAGAAGCATTAGCAATAGCCATTGAAATTAATACATGGAAGATTATGGATAACTTGTGAAAGAGTGTTTCAATTTGATGATGGTAGAAATCAGTTCTAATGGTTGGAGAAATAAGGGGAGGAAAGAGGACCAGGGAAGCTTGGCGTGGCTGTATAAAATATTGGTGCTTATGCTTATAGAGGATCAAGGAAAATAGGAACTAATACAATGCTCTCTGCAGAGTATTTTCCTTTTAATTATAATTGTCTTTATACTGAATACTAAAATCTAAAGAAAATTATATGAATCACCAACACCATAAAAAAAAGAGAACAAAGCACTTAAAACAGTTATACTTAAGGTTTGTGACTGAGTGCTAACTAAGAGATGTAATAGTGTCTTTAATTCTTGCCAAAAGGCTATATTCGTATGATAGGTTCACCACAGAAGGGTGCCATAAACAAAAATCATGTTTATCTGAATAGGGGCTAGGTTCCCTGTTATTAAGAAAACTGAAAGTTTCGATTAATGTTTTACTATTATTTTTGCCTATATTTATACATTTTAATAGTTAAATATGTAATTCTTTGCATACATTTAAAGTATAATATTCTAATAATACCAATGTGTCTGTTTTTTTCTTCAAATTAATTTCCCTGGAAGACAATGGTTTATTGTTTATAATACATTAATTCATTCAAAAAGCACTCAGGTGACTATGTGATAATACTAAGTGTAATGCTAAAAACTAGAAACAGACATGAAAATATAAGTCATAGCCTCAGCTATCCTAGAACTTAATGTATGAAAATTGAAATTTTCATAACTAAGCACAAAAGTTAGTGTGGGACAGTTCCAATGGTACATTCTTTATAATTTTAGAGGATCAAGTGATCGCTTCAGCTTCAGACCACCTGTCAGGGTGGAGAAGGTGGTATTTACTTGGTATAGGAGAATCCTAAAATTCAGAAAGATGAGTACTGATGTGCAAAGTTAAAAAAATTTTGAAGGGGAGAATATGACACTAAAGAGAAAAGCCTTAATTGAAAAGTGTAGGGACAACAAATAGAGAATTTTGCAGCAGATCCAGGAATTTAGTGATATATATTTGAATGTGTGCTTAAAGGAGGAAGTTTTTAAGAATGATTGACAGGAAACAGAAAAGTTTCTGACAGCTATTTTGATAGAGACAGTGAAGAAGAGGAAAAACCAAATATGACTCCAAGGAATTGAGACTGAATAAGTAGAAGACTGAAATAAGGTGGCAGAAATTTTTCTATTTTAGAGGAGAAATAACCAGTGGATTTTAAACATTTAAACTTTATGATAAAAACAAGTCTATGCAGAAATGTTCAGAAAAAAAACACACCGAGGGAAAATAACCCACAGACAGAATTGATTGCATGACAAATTTCTTGCCAGCAAATTCTACCACTAATTAGTGAGCACATATAAGAGGGGGAGCATTAATTGTCATAAGAAATGGAAAATTCCAGGCTCTCAAGGCATTTAAGTTATTCCAGTGTAATTCTGCACAGTCTTAAGATGGTTATTTATATCAGCAATGTGGCCTTTAATTAAGTTCAATTTTTACCCGTTAGGGAAAGTGCACACTCATTCTGCAACCATTTGTCTTTTGGCTTCACAGATAGTTTTCAGGATTTCATCACATCCTAACCACTCCCTAGATTCAATCTCCTGTCAAGATTTTTCATAGAAAATTTCCCCTTACGTGCCTTTGACCAGGCACCCATAACCTGCCACTTTAAAACTGTCTCCATATATAAATTGTACACAAAAATTATAAAGACAATGTGATAGAAATATCTATGCATAGACATTGCAGTTGGAAGTATGTAGGTGAAACAAGAACTAGAATAGTATATTTTTAGTTTTTCCCTGCAAAGGTAATAATATAATATTAATAATACAATATTTAGTATGATGAATTATTCCCACTTGGTAATAGAGGAAGCTGAAACTTAGCGGGAAAGTAGGTTAAGAAATGTTTTTTAAGCAATATGACCCTGCAACTTATTTTTAAGGTGTACAGTGTTTATACATAAACATGGTAGAATGATTCAGCTGTCTCTGTAACATACCATCATCCTGTGGTACAAGACAGCAGAATGTAGACCTGCTCCTGAATATGTTAGAATGTTTCCAGTTGCAAGTAAAAGAATACTTGACCGCAGGAGCTATGAACATTAGGGGGCTATTTTTCTCATTTGATGAAAAGTCTAGATATTATTGGTCCCATTGATGGATTTCCGTCTTTCCTGAATTTCTACTCTGCCATCATCAGTGCGTCACTATTGCCTCCCCTCATGGTCACACAAAAAATGATGCGATGGATCTAATTGTTCCCACAGAATAGTCTACAGAACTGGAGAGGTTGGGCCTCCCTCTCCCCTCTCTTCCCTCAGAAGACTTCTGTTGAAGTTTGTTTTCATTTAATTGGGATCTTCAAATAATAGATATCAATTGTAGTCTATAGATAAAATCAAAGTATATAATCAAAGTAATAAATATGATTGTGTGCAGCAAGTCACAGAACAATGATAAGAATCCAATCATTAAATTTCTTATATTTTAAATATAAGAATGTCTACTATAGTTATATAATATATTACTTCATTTCAAATTTTAATACTGTGTAGATTTAATAATTTTTGTATCTTTTAATATAGAATTTTAAATATTAGTAAAAATGAAAGAAGATAATTTAAGAAAAATTTGCACCAAAGAAAAGAAATAAGGACATGTATTATTCCAAAAATTCTCTATATATACATGAAAGAGCCATATTCAATATTGGCTTATCTGAAAGGACTTACCAATTTGTTCATATGGGGTTTCATGAAGAAATTATTAATCAATCCAGTTTACATGTTTGGCTACATGGGCCGATGCAGTTAAGTTTAGAGTTGTCCCAAATTGTATTCTCATGACTAGCTAAAAATTATTTTTCTCAATTTTTCAATACTTGTCATTATTTGACATTGTGGAGGACTTTAATACATAGGGCCTTCATTTAATTGAAATAATACAAAAGAGTTCAGAGATCCACTCACTAAGGCAGAATGAGAGATTAGAAAAACTACTGGGTTTTAGTTAGAATTCTTAGAAGATGAGCTGGACAAATTGAGTTAATGTTCAAAAGATTTGGTAGGAACAGGCACGATTATGGTAATTATCAATGGTGACTAGTATAACCCATAAGAATGAATAGAACAGTGGGACATTTAAGCAGCCAACAATCCCTGGGAGCTAAGTAAAAGGAAGTCACCCCTTATAAACTAGTCATAAAGAGCAGGACTTCCAGCAGTGGATAAAATGTAGAGACAATGAGATTCAGTCTTCTCAAGGAGGGTGGTGGTGGAAGGAGCTAGGCAGACTCCGTGGAGCTAATCAAAAAGGTGAGTCTGGGTGGCCAGCTCCTCAGTGGAATAAGCAGAGTAACTTGCCACACTATAAAAAAGATTTAAGATGCATGGAAATATAAATTGTTGAAACTTGAATGACTCACTCAAAAAATGTTAAAATTCATGAATCATCTCTGAAGTTAGAGGGAAAACAGTAATGGTCGCTACCAAGATAAGTACCTGGGAAACTTAAGCCAGATGAGCTGGATATAGGGCTCCTAATACTCTCTATGCCTGTGGCATAATTGGCTCAAAATCCACTATGGATCTAGTACTGTATATGACCACCATCTATAGTTTTAATCAAAAAAAAAAAAAAAAGAAAAGAAAAGAAAACAGAAAAACAGAGACAATTGACAAACCACTGTCAATTTTTTTGCATGTGTAATACAGATTATTTTATATTTAGAATGAAATGTGTCTCTTAGTTGATGACTGCATACAGTAGATGATGTGTAGACTTGTGATTAACATTTGTGAATGTTAACCATCCAACAAGGAAGTTGTATTACATTACAACAGGAAAGTATCAAAGGTCATGTTTGATGAAAATCAGCTTTGGAAGAAACCACAGCTTATGAATAATAACCTTCAATTCAGGGAAGTGTAAATCACAGAAATGTTATCAAGAGACAAACTGGAACATCAGTGTCTGATATGGTAATCTGTTAACTGATGTAACAGGGATAAAGATCTTTCTAGTGAAAAATCTATACAAAGGAAAATGGGTCAGCTGTTTATATGTCATCTGTCTTTTAAATCCAGCTCAGTGAGACTAAAAAATAGTATTTGTGAAGCTAAATATGTGATTTTAAAGATTCAAGACACTTCATTTAATTTTATTTTCCTTATTTGTCTTAAATAATATTTTTCAACTTTTCACATTTGAGCTATTATTTTGTTTGTCCATTAAGTATGTTTCTGAGGTAAATTATCCACATTTTACAGTGATTAAGTTCCTGATACATTTTTTTGAGTCTTAAAGTTCAACACATATGATAAAAGATTGATGAAATAGAAATGTCTAAATTAGTTTCTTGATATGAAGTGAATGCCACTGTAATGACCACCCAGACCAAGAATTACAATATTGCTGGCTCCTCAGAATCCCCTGCCCCTATCTTGTATACGTTTCTTGTCATAATCTCCTTTTTGCCCCATATGGGTACCATACTTTTGAATTTTAGGTAAAGGAAAGAAAATCTTGCTTTGCTGTTTGGTTATTGCGTTTTACTATCTCAAGGAGCTCCAGTCATTGTTGTGCCCTCCCCCATTTTAAGTCTTTGATTAAAAGGAATTTTATTTTTTGTAAACAATGTATTGATTTTTTATTACCATTTAGCTCCCTTAAACCCATTCCCCCCACAATCACCACACTGTTGTCCTTGTCCATGATAAAAGGAATTTTAGAGTATACATCCTTTTATGTCTATCGTCTTTTACTCAGATACTGAAATGAAAAATTCACTATAGGGTTTCAACTGTAGTCAGAAAAAAAAATCAGTGGAATTCAAGATAAGTATTTGAAATGATCCAGTCTAAGGACTGGAGGGTGGGAAAAGAATGAAGAAAAATGGACAGAACTTAAGGGACTTAAAAGACAGCATTAAAAATAAAATATACGTAGTTCAAGTCCCAGGAAGAGAATGAGATTGAGAAATGGGTAGAAAAAAATATTTGAAGAAATAATGGCTGAAAACTTTTTAAATTTGATGAAGATATGAATCCATATATCTGCTCATCATAATGAACTCTAAGCAGGATTTACTCAAAGAGATCCATACTGAGACATCTTACATAATTAAACCATTGAATACCCCCACCCCCCAAAAAAAAGCCCAGGACCAGATGGCCTTACTGGTAAATTCTATCAAACATTAAAAGAAGAATTAACACTAATCCAACTCACTCTTTTTTCAAAATTAGAAGATACACTGTCTATCACATTCTTTGAGGTCAATATTATTCTAATATCAAAACCAAATGTGCCACAAGAAAAGAAAACTACGGGCTAATATATCTTATGAATACAGATGCAAAAATACTCAATAAAATACTAGCAAACTAAATCAGACAGCACATTGAAATGATAACATATCATGACCCAGTGAGATTTATCTCAGGTATGTTAAGGTTGGTTCAACATAAAAAATCCATTGATGCTGTGTGTCACATTAATAGAATGAAAGAAAAAGATTCCTCAGGGTCATGTCAATAGATACAGAAAAGCAACTGACGTTATTTAAAACTTTTATGATTAAGACTCAGAAAACTGATGTTTTAGGCAATTTACGTAATGCTATAAAGGTCATTTACCCCAAATCCACAGCTCTCTCCTGCAGAGTAGGAGGAATACAAGAACACTTGCTTTCAGCACAGTTATTCAACTTAGTACTTGAAATCTTCATCAGAACAACCAAGTAATTGTGTAAACACCATTGCAATCAAGTTATAGAGTGTTTCCATCACTCCAAACATTTCCTTGTGCCTTTTTGTAATCAATCCATCACCACCACATCTACTGTATTTTTTCGACTGTAAGACACACTTTTCCCCACAAACTTGGGAGGAAAATGGGGGTGTGTCATAGTCCAAATGTAGCTTACCTGGCTCACTGTGTGTGTGGGGTGGTGGTGGCAGCCTATGTTATTTATTTTATTAAATGTTTTACCACATTTTTTGCTTCAAAATTTTTTCCCTATTTTCCTCCTCTAGAACCTAAATGTGTCTTATGGTCTGGTGCATCTTAAAGCCCTAAAAATATGGTATCTCCTGAAAACCACTAGCTTATTTTTTGCCCTTTAATTTTGCCTTTTTCCAGATGTCATATAAAATGAACCATACAGAATGTAATTGTTGAATTGGGCTTTATCACTTAGCATAATACATTGAGATTCATGAACATCCCAATGTATACTAGGACTTTGTTTCTTTTTATTGCAGAGCAGGATCGCATTGTATGTGTACGGCACAATTCATTAATCTACTAACCTGTTGAAGGATCATTGTTCTAGGTTTTGGTGATTATCAGCAGAGTTAACTTAAACATTTACATGCATATATTCTGCATGAGCATATACTCGATTTAATCTGTTTCCTCTCAAGTGTGTATTGTAATTTGTGTATTTAAAGACTTAGTCACTTTCATCCAAGTTATCAAATGTATAAGCATAAAGTTGGTCATAATATTTTGTTACTGTCTTTTTTTGTTTTTATGCATGTGACCTATTTATTCTGTAAGCATTCTAAACAGATTTGCTTAAGGTAATTTTTCAAATTGTTCAATTCATTTAGATGAAACTTTTTTTTTGTTGTTGTTGTTTCTTAGCTTTAAATTCCTTTGTGCCATTTGGGATTTTTGGTTGCCAGGCACTTTGAGGCCAGTTCTACATTGCAGCCACACCAGCCAGGGTCACTCTTGACTTTTCATGGGCCATTCCACTTTTGGGACTATAGCACAACATCACATTTTACACTGATGGTTTGGGCCTTCTATGATTTCAGGAATTTTGAAATAGTAGCCAGGCACATTATGGCTTTAATTCCTGGTTGTGTATTTATATATCCTTTCCTCTATCACCCTGATGCTGTACTTACATTCTAAAACCCAGAGAAGTGGCTGGCCACTGATTTATTCTGATTCCTTTCATGAGCTGGATGCTGCTTTTCCAAGCATTCTTTTGAAGAGGTATGTTTTTATTTCAGCCTGTTTGTATCTTCCACATTGAAAATAACTATTTTTTTTGTCTCCCTTACCCTTCAGGAACTGAACTTCTAACCTCCTGTTTCTACCCACATACGGAGCCAATCAGTCCTGCAGTATCGTTTGTGTGACAGTTCATTTCATGTTAGATGTATGTTGACATTTACCTTTTTTGTGAAGATGGTTAGATGTGTCTAGCATTCTTTTATCTATTATCTGTTTGTATGAAATAAAAGAGTTACCTCAAAGTATCTTGCAGAGCTAGCTTAATCAGAAGTTCGACCTCTGTTTTTTTCAAAAGTTCTCAGACACTGGTTTTATAAAATTAAGATGTATCTGAAATTTTTGTGGCTACAAATATAGTAAAATAAGGTAAAATAATTTGGATGACTGTGCACTCAGACTAAATATGTAAAGAAATGTTAGAAGAAGATATATTATTAAACAAATGAACTTATTTAAAAAATAAATATTCATGATATCACTTGATCAAATTAGGATTTCTAAGTATAATTATGCCAATTGGCTTGAACAGGGCCCTGTAGAAAATATTCTAAAAGAGATAATTGTTGAAGAATCAAATAACTGTGGGAACAAAAGGGGTAAGAGGCCATGTATGAATCGTGGTCTTTTCCCAAAGAAATCTTTAACAATAAGAATTGTGCATTAGGCATAAACTAAAATGTCTGTTTCATTAAACTAATTTGTTTACTCAGAAAGTCTCATGTGAATTTCTTGTTCTTCTCTAGAGTTTAGTAGACCTTGCTGTTAGTGGAAGTATTTATATCAGGAATGTATCAATAAGGTATATTAGTCTTTTATTAATAAAGTATCTAAAATAAAAAGCACTTGAGGAGTTGAGAAAAAGGAAGGAGGACTCAAGGACATGGACAGCAGTGTGGTGATTGCTGGGGGGGGACATTTAAGGGGACTAAATGGTAATGGAAAAAATACAATAGTGATTAAATAAAAAATAAATATTTAAATATTTTTAAATAATAAAATTAAAAGCACTTATTTTTACTTAGTTCCTGGGTTTAACTCAATAAAAAATTTATTTAAAATCTTACATGAATGAAACGTGATTTTTAGTACGTTAACAGGAGACTAAATGCTGAATCTTTAATAACCATCCCTTAGTCTCATTTTCTTCACCTATTTTATGCTGATTTTGATGGTAGCAGTTTAAATACTATGGCAAAGCTTCTATGTTCAATGATTTGTAAATTAAAACAATTTATTTTAAAATATAAACTGACATTATATTTTAATAAAAAATTTTTAAAGCCTGCTTACTGTAAGTTTATAATCTACATTTTGTTTTCCTCACAGTCTGTGTTTTAAACTGGTTGGACTGCTATAATAAAATACTGTAAACTAGGTAACCAGAAAACAAAATAAATTTATTTCTCACAGTTTCAAAGGTTAGAAAGTTCAATTACACGGTGATGGCCAATCTGGAATTTGATGAAAGCCTGCTTTTGGGTTCACAGATAGTGTTCTCTCCCTGGGTCCTCACATGGTAGAAAGGGTGAGGGAGAACATAGGGGTGTCTTGTATATGAACACTCATATCATTCCTGAAACCTCTGCCCTCATGAACTAATCACCTGCCAAAGGCCCTACCTCCTAATTCCATCACTTCGGAGGTTCAAATTATAACACATGAATTTTAGGAGGACACAAACATTCAGTCCACGGTACCCAGAAACCGGGCTATTCTCTCCTGCCTGTATTCTCTATTTATTTGCTTTTGCTTTTAGTCAAGATATTTAAACTTCTGAAAAAAATTAATCACAATCACTAATCATAAGGGGAATGCAAATAAACCCATGATAAAACATAACCTCACACCTGTTAGTTTGGTTGTTATCAAAAACACAAAATATATTGTATTGATGAAGATGTTGAGAAATTGGAACTCTTTGTGGGAATGTAAAATGAATGGCAATTGCTTTGGGAAAAATATGGAGGTTTCTCAAAAATACTAAAAAGAGAGCTATCATATAATCCAGCAATCCCACTTCTGAATATATGTCCAAAATAGTTAAAAGTAGGATCTTGAAGAGATATGTGCACTCCCATGCTTATTGAAGTATTACAATAGCTAAGATATAGGAACAACCTAAATGTCCATTGATGGAAGAATGGAAAAAGAAAATACAGTATATACCTATTTTGCCTTAGAAAAGAAGGAAATCAATGACTGTTATTATGATTAGGAGCCTCATGTTAAAATGAACATACCTTTATTTTTAAAAGATTTTACTTATTTATTTTTAGAAAGAGGGGAGGGAAGGAGAAAGAGAGGTAGAGAAACATTGACTGGTTGCCTCTTGAATGCACCCAACTGGGGACCTGGCCTGCAACCCAGGTGTATGCCCTGCCTGGAAATCGAACCAGCAAACTTTTGGTTCATAGGCCAATGTTTGATCCACTGAGCCACACCAACCAGAGAATAAAAGTGACCATATCTTTGATGTTTGTTTTCTACCCTTTCTTTTTACTTAAAAATTTAACTTTTTGAGATAACTATATTCACATACAGTTGTAAGAAATAGGATTGATCTTTTGCACGTTTCCCAGTTTCTCCCAGTAGTGACATCTTGTGAAACTATAGTGCAACAGTGCAACCAGTATGTCTTGGTACAGTCAAGGTACAGGACAGTTCCCTCACTACAAGGAGCTGCTTGTCATCCTTTTTACAGCCACGCTCATTTCCCCTGCCCCCACTCTCTTTTTCACTCCTGGCAATCATTCTTCTATTTTTCATCTCTATTATTGTGTTTTTATGAATGTTTTGTAATGGTATCATACAGTATACAAACTTTCGGGGTTAAGTTTTTTTCTCAACATAATTCCATGGAGATTCATCCAAGTTTTGAATGTCTATAATGCAGTCCTTATGCTCTGTGGTATTCCATGGTAAAGATGTAGCACCGTAGTAGCTCAGGCTGCCGTAACAAAATACCATAGACTGTGTAGCTCCAACAGCAGGAATGCACGGAGGTGAGAAGTCCAAGACCAAAGTATTGTGAGGACTGGCTTTGAGGTAGCCTCTCTTCCTGACTTATAGATGGCTTCCTTCTCTCTGTGTCCTCACCTAGCCTTTCCTCTATACACAGAGAGACAGACCTCTGGTGTCTTTCCTCTTCTTGTAACAGCACCAGTTGTATGATATTAAACCCTCACTCTATGATCCACTTAACCTTGTCTTCTTAATTCTATTTAGAGTTAAAACTCTGTGAGCTAGTATCTCAGTTTAAGTATATGTAGCTTGGGGCAAATTTTAGAAATTGTAATAGGCACACACTTTCTTTGAATATTGATTTTTGGAAAGTTGCTTGTCTTATTTAACAGCAATATATTAGTAAGTACATTATCTATTTGAATCCAGATTATATTCATTGCCTTGCTAAATGTTACTCAAACTATTCCATTTGTGGTTAAGCTACTTAATTTATAATTCTTTTATGTTTAGAAATGAATTGTAACAATAAATTACTTTTCTATCAGTTAAAAATGGAGATATATAATGTACTTGATGACATGATAATAGAGACTATATCTGAAATATTAAGTGTAAAATATTCAGCAGATTCATTTAATATATGACATGGTCTGGTGGTAAGTGAGAGGTAAATATTTCTGCCACAAAAGAATTGAGCATTTTTTATATAAAAAGAAGTTTAAAATGTGATGGCATACTGCTCTCTATATTCAATAATGTGCTCAGAACTTCCAGAAATTCCATTTTAGAAATATGCTTAATATTATAACATGTAAAAATATATCTAAAAACATGAAAATGTTTTCACTGAATTGATTTTAATGTGATATTTCAAGCACAACTCTTAACATATATTTTACACAAAGTTGATTATCTAGACCTTAACACACTGTGGCCACAGGGAGAGAAGGGACTGAACCATAGATCTGGGTTTACAATTTGATTTTAGTGAAATCATCTGGCTGAGTGTAAAGGAAACATCTGTGTCCTTGTCTTCTGCAGGATGCTATGGCTAATTTTTGTGCAGAACAAAGAATGGAGTAATTAGAGTGTTTGATGAGTTTTTAAAGACATTTTCACTTACTAAAAGAGAACATATAGTTCTCTGATAAGATGTTGGGCAAACCTGACTTAATATCTGTGATTTTCTCTACAACACTGACAATAGAAAGGAGATTGTTTTTCCACTTTATTCAAAACGAATGTAATTATCATTGCTTTCTAGATTTAATGTAAATATTTTTGTGATAACACTTGCATCAATTTATATTAGTACATGTAGTATTATATAAGTTGATTTTGTTTTATTTACATATTATAAAGGTATAGATTCTCATTACCTTATTATTAGTAATCACAATTGTATTGGTCTGAACCAGAGTTTCAATTTCCACTGAATTAACCCTTTGTAGAATGGAAATATTCTGTGCAGAGAGATTTTTAGCAGTAGTCAGGGCCTCCACCCACCAGGTGTCAGTAGTTACCCATTAGATGGCAGAAGTACTCCCCTATCTAAATTCTTGACAACCAAAATCATCCTTTCAGACAATGCAAATATCCTGTGGGAGCAAAGTCGCACCTAGTTGAACACCTCTGCTAAACTGAAGATTGAATAAGTGTTTGCATTTCATATGCATCATTAATTCACCCTTTTGTTGAACTTATGTTCTAACAGGCATGGCACAACGCTATTTTGAATACCAGAGACATAAGCTTAATGTAAAAAGCCTATAAATGTTTCGTGGTCAAGTAGACATCTAAATTTCTAAACCTTAAACATTTCTTACCTCTTCTATTGAGATTATATTTTATATTTGTAATATAGTTAGGTTCATTTTTTTGTTGTATGTCTTCCATTTAGGGTTCCCATCACATTCTGGTTGGTTTTAATTATCTACTTATTAAGGGGCTCATGAATGTTAATATGGTTCTAAGAGTAAAAGTTATACAAAGTATAGTGGTTTCTTCTCCTCTTCATGTCTGTTACTCAATTAACTTTTCTACTTTTTAGCCTTTTCCCATCCCTATAAGTAACCAATCTGTTTAGTTTCTGGTTGAACCATCTTGATTTTCTTTTACATAAATTACATATATGTATGTATGTACACAAATTACATTATATATGTACATACATACATATGTCTACACACACAGGGTCCAGCAGAAGTAACACCATTGAGTGGTTGGTAGGGTGTGTGAATGTCTCCCACAAGATGGACAGCAATTTGAACATTTCACCTAAAACATCATATGGTATGCTTCAGTATGGTGTTATGTTACAGAATTACATGCTTATGATTTCATAATAAAAGATTTTTATGTAATAAAAAAGGGATATTATTTATGTTGGACCCTGTATATGGTTGCAAATAATATCATCAAGTAATTTCTTACCAGTGGGGTTACTGAGTCAGAGGTTAAATGCATTGTAATTTTGTTAGGTATTGCCAAATTCCTCTCTTAAAGGATTGCACCATTTTGCATTTCAACCAAAATATAGGAACTTGACTATTTTCCTACAACTTTGCCAACAGAATGGGTGGTCACTACTATTTAATTGCCAACCTGATGATGAGAAATGGCATTTAAATATTTTAGTTTACATTTATCATATTATGAGGGAGTTTGAGCATTCTTTTTTATGTATGAGTTCCATATATTGTATTAATATCTATATTAACATAAAAAGGTGAACATTTGTTAAAATATATATATATAATTTTTCATGTATATATTGGTGTTTGTTTGTTTTTTGGTACTGCATGTTTGGACTTTTGTTCCAAAAGCTGTTTTAAAGTCTCCTATTTTTATTGTATTTATATCTATGTCTCCTTGCACTTCTGGTAGATTTTTGCTTCATACACACAGTTATTATGTACCAGTAGTCCAGTTCCAGACCCAACCACTGGCAATTGTAAAGCCCCCCTGGCAGGTGTCCTGGGGAGAAGCTGCTGTCCCAATGCAGTACCTGTGCCATGTCGCAGTCTCTGGAGGAAGCTGTAGTCAAGTATCCACCTCTTCCTATCTTCCCTTCTCTTCTCCCCCACTTGTACTGATCCCCCGACCCTCCCGTGGTGCTTGGTTTGGCTTGTCATCCTCACACACCACCTTGACATCTGGCAGCAGTCAACAGTATTTTTTTGGACTCATTTAACCCCTAACAGTGTCCCTTTTTAATTCTTTTCCATTTGTCAAAAATTGCAAAAGGGTGCTTTTAATTTTTTTCTTTTGATTTTTTACTTCTTTAATTTTAATTTGTTTTCAGGATGCCTGTATTAACCCTGCTTTCCTCTTTAAATCACAAACACTTTGAAGTACCTTCCTTGTAGTTTGTTTTTTCTGACTGGATCCGCTTTTGTTGTTAGTAATTTTGGACTTAGAATATACTTAGTGGTTCTTGCAGTATATTCAGATGAACTTAGACACCATTGCTACCATTCCTCTTTTGCCTTACCTGCAGACTTTCTAACTGCCTTTGGGTGCCACAAGGTTTAGGGAGGGTGGGTTAGACAGGCGGAAGCATGAAAGTTCATGGGCTGGTTTAGTGGTTTTAAATTTTTTAATTAAAATAATTCTGAAGTTTTAGTAATATCTACCTTCAACTTATGTTGAGAATATGGCTTGGATTACAATTTTATCTCTACTTCTTATTCTTTTATTGTGTGGGGAGAAAATACTGAGAAATAGGTGGCCATACCATCCCTATTGTCTTCAGCTTTGTAGAAGTACCAAACCTTTACATTATAAAAAGATTCTCAAAAATATGTTTCAGATAGAATTAGACTTCTATTAATAAGTCATGTGAATTGTAAAATAAATTTTATGGATTACAAACCAAAAACATAATAAATACATGATGGCCTTCTTCATTCAGTCTCACCACTTGTTACATTTTATTATCACTGCTTTTAGTGTCAATAATTCATATAGAAAATGTATATAGAAAGGTAAGAACAATTTTACGGAAAATCTCGAATGATCACAAGGTGTTAAGGCACTCTAAATTATTCAGGTTATATCTGCAGATGCTAAATATGTGACCTCCAGTCACACATGAAGATCTCAGTGACAGAGTCCTCTCAACACCTATAATAGCTGCTTTGGAATATGCTTCATTTTTAAAACAGTATTTTATTTATTTATATACAAATGTTGCCTTTCTGTCACTTCACCTGATGGGATGTTTTCTCCATTAATTAAAATTACAGTAAATATCTGTAAGTTTATCTCTTTAGTGTCTACCTTCTTCAACAGAATGGTGGAAATGGCAATGAATGGCACCAAGACTTTATGGTTCACTGCTATACTTCTCAGCATTTAGCAGAGTGCCTGACAAAACAGTCAGTAAATATCTATTTAAAATGTAAGTATCAGCAAGACATGCACAGAACCCTCTAAAATACACCAGCTTTTATAACACTGGAAAGCAGGCATCGTGCACTTTAAATACTTTTACACCTTTAACTAGTTTTTATATGATGAAAGCTTGAGACCGTTTTTCATCATAATCACCACTCTTTGGAAATGCTAGATTCTCTTCTGTTAATCAGCACGCTTGACAAGTAGAAGTAACCCTTGTAGTCTGACCAGTCAGATTATACTCCTCAAGCTTCAATTAATGAATCTATAAAATGGAGAAACCATTACTTTGAAAGGTTATTGTCAACATTGGCATTTATTATACTACTGAGTACATAAAACTGCTGAAAAATGAAAACTATGATATATTTAGGCATACAATTTAAATAAAACATCTTTGTAATATATGCCCTCAAGTAATTATCGACTGATCTGGCAAGATTCCTTACATAGCAACATGATTAGACTTACATTATTTAAATACAAATAAAAGATTGATGAATTAACACTATATATAAGAAAATTGGGCACTAGAAAAATTAAATACACGTTTTTGGCAACATGCCAGCATTGTGTACAATTTATTTAATCCTGATAATGTTCTTAAATGGAATGTAAGAACTTTTGTTAGGAATCAATAACTTTTTCTTTAAAAACACGATTATGAAACAGACTAATAAGTAACTTCTCTATATTTAAACATGTGCTTAAGTTATCTTATTCCAAAATCTTTCTAGAAATAAAAGTGTAATGAATAAAAAACCTTTTAAAATACCCTAAGAGAGTTCTCTCAAAGGAAGCATGACACTTCTAGGATTTGTCCTGTTTCTGACTGTGGCATAATAATAAACAAGGACATAAGCCAACTGAACATTGTACTGTTCATCAAAGTTTTTGTCATAGACAGGAAAGCAGCCTGTTATATTTGATGTCTTGATCCAATAAACTTAACTGAGAAAGCAAGCCAAACTCTAAATTATATTACCGCTGCAATGAAGAGCAGCGCTACTATTACATGACGTGTGTCCAAGATTATTTGTGTCAGATCCATGAAATACTATTTCAACTTCTTATTCTTTCAGATAAAATGATATGTTATTCTATTTCAAAGAAATTATCAGAAGTTTCCACTTCCTACCTTTAAAAGAAGAAGCCACAAAGAACCTTTCATTTCATAGTGTGTCAGTTTATAAGGATTTGTCTTTGCGGTATAATTCAGACAAAGAAAGGGATACTAAGAATTTGTTGTTCTATATAATTATGATACAAAAACAAACAAAACAGTAATCAATCATTTAAAATTAGTGCTATGCCAAAAAATGCAGTCTGGGTTTACAAAGCATGCTGAGCATTATGCTACTAGGGCAAAAAATATTGGTTACACCTATATTTATAAATTTATGGAATAATTTTCAATTACAACATTAGACTTTTTTTTGACAACCTGTACTGAAAATGAAAGGTGGTAGAGGATAATATACTCAAATAATCCAGAGGTTTTAGACGACATTATGATCAGTAGTACATTTATATTTCTCAAGTGCAATATAATTGCATAGACTCATTTTAGCGACTATATTTTATAAATAATAAATATATGTTATATGTGGCAATATTCAAAATATGATGAGTAAACTGAAAAGTAGGAAACTTGGTTCTATGTACTTTTATGTAAAATGAGATACTTTATATGTAGATTAATTTTTAATTTAAGTGGTCAATAAATATTATTTCCAGGTTTTACAAGAAATATATTTAAAATGCATTTAGAGACCTTTATTTCCATGTATCAACTCTTCTATTATTTTCTTAATTGATATTATCTTGTTGCTTTTGTTTTCACGATCAGAAGTTCTGCTGAGCAGATGAAGATTTTTATGGCTCTAAAAGGACATACATAGACAAGGAGGTTAAGAAGTCAGTGGCGATAACGAGATCTACTTTACTTTGGACTGGAATTCTAGAGTTGTTTATTGTATTTGCTTTGGTATTCACATCAACACTTTAAGACTTCTGTTTCAAAACATTAAATTGAACACCCATTGCTCTAAAATAATTAATATACTTTGGATATATTTCCAAAGGAATCAGCACTGTGGCTTTAAATGGAAATGTAGGTAAGGAGAACATGTGGCCACAAAGAGGAGATTCCTTTTTTAGACTTAATATCAAACAGTCCACTTCTACAAGTATAACCTTTATTTTGTCTAGCATTTCAATTAAGCATACAAAAAGCTAACAAAGGTTTATAGAGAAGTAATATATGCCAATATTCTTTTCGAGAGCATAAAACAGATATCCTTATGGTGATTGCATTTCCACGTTCATTAATATATGAAGTATGTGTGTTTCCAAGTACTCATACTAGGAGTCAAAAGGTAGAGGCTGGGAGAGCTATCTGGGAAGGCAGCTTAATATGTAGTAGTGTAGGGATTGCTTTTGGAATCGTAAAATTCTGGGTTTATTCTGACCTCTTATTTGGGTCAGCCCAATGTAATCAGAAGGCCTTTATAAGAGGAGGTAAGGCAAGGGAAGCAGAGGCTAAATAATGTTTTGAAGATAGAGGAAGGAGCAAGGAATGTGTCTGGACTTTTGAAACTGGAAAAGACATGCAAACAGATTCTTCCATGAAGGCTCTGGGAGGAACACAGCCCTACGATAGACACCTTTTTGTTTTAGACTTCTGACTTCTAGAACTATAAGAAAATAAATCTGCATTGTTTTGAGGCACTAAATTTGTTACGGAAGTAATAGGAAGCTAATCTATCAGGCTTCCTCATCTGCTTACAAGCATTGCAAGCACTCAGTAAATGTTGTTTGTTACAAAGAACTCTTTTTCTAAAGTATAACACACAAACATAGGATCTGCTGGGATGCAGCCCACCGTCATTATGAAGTATAGATAGAAAGACTATGAAAAAGAGAAAAACAATTAATTAGGAATTCTCCAGAGTGTCGTAGCATTTGGAAATGCAAGAAACAAAATCTGCAGAGTATTTAAGTGCTGAGTGATAATCATCAGTCTTGCAGAACCAATTCACACAGCAGAATTTATGTTGCATGTTCTGAGGGAGTGAAGGACTTTTTTTTGAAGAGTAACAAGAAGAATTAATGATGACAGTTTGACTGTGATTTTATAGATTTTGAAGTTAATTTCACACAGGTTCTAAAATTATGATATCTGGGGAAATATAGATGTTACATTCCCTTAAAATAACAGTACATGATGAAATTAGAGACAAATTATACATACAAAATCCATTTTATCTCAAAAGGAAATGGAAATTTGCAACTGCATAAATGGATGGCTTCTTGCTATGTAAGTATAGAAACAGATTAAAATAGATTTCTCTTTTCACAGTATTAGATTTTCTATGTTTCCATAACATCAAATATCTCTAATCCATTGTTAATGTAGGATATCAGAGTAAGTAGGCATTATCCCATAACTATGTTTTTATAAATGAACTTTCTTTCATGTCTACTATGATCTAGCCCTATCTGCAGTTCTCTTTTTTACTTCTTAATGTTCATCTTACTATTTAATTAGACTTACTATATCTAATATTGAATTAATTACTTTCACATACCAATTTTACATCAAATTTCCATTATTTTCTTAGGTACCAAACTAAACAAAATCAAATAAAAATGTTATTATTCTTATTTTCATCTTTATTTTCCTGTATCTTGACTGTCGTTAAGTCATATTGATACCTTTTTTTTTTGTGATAGCCCTATATTTCTTCCTCTTCAGGCTACCTGCTAATATCCAAGTTTTAATTTTCACTGTCTCAGAATTAGAATGCCAGAAATGCCATTTAACCTGTTATAAGTTCCTTTAGCTGCCAGATTCCAAGGTTATTTTCTTCTAATCATCATGTACACTTCTCCCTTAATTTATTGCTTTCATCATTTTACCCCACAAATAAAAATCTTATGAAATATTCTACAGCTCAAAAAGAAGTCCTAATTTACCATTGACTTTAAAGTCTTATTGTTGCACTTGAATGCATGATCATTCTGGGGATCAACACTGAACATTGGCCTCCAGTATCTCACCTGAGCCTCAATTGAGCTTCATTTTTTTCCTGGTATTCTTAGTTAGTATAGGATGAAGACCATTTCTAGGTAATGCTGTTAATGTCTGTGCTGATAATGAAGAGTTTAGATAACAATATCATATCACAAAAGATTTCCTGAAAGCATATGTTAATATTGTTTTATTTGGATATTAATTTAAAGATATAGAAAAATTAGTAAAAATCTGCAAAGAACTCCTGCATCCCTTTAGCATATTAGCCAATTATTGATACTTTCCACATTTATCTATTATTCTTTATGTATGTGGAAATATTATTATTATTACATTTGATAATATGTAGAAACAGTATGCTCTTTTACTTTTAAATATTTTGGTGTATTTTTCCTTAGAACAAAGACTTTAACTCACATAATCATAGTTTAATTATTTTAAATTTGTCAAATATCCTGATGATATTTTACAGCATTTTTTTTTCTGGTTCAGAATCTAATCCAGGATCATGAACTGCATTTAGTTCTTATCTATCTTTACTCTTCTTTAACTGAAATGATCCATCAAGTTTTCTTTTTGTTTAATGACAGTGATATTTGTTTAAGATACAGCAAGGTATTTTGTAACTTTTCTCTGTGGTAGACAGAATAATTGCTCCCCAAAGATGTCCACCTACTAAGTCCCTGAAATCTGTGACTACATTATCTTTCATGGTAAAAGGGACATTGCAGATGTGATTAAATTAAGTACCCTGACATGGGAAAATTATTCTGTATTATCCAAATGGATAGTACAGTATTCATAAGGGCGCTGTTAAGAGAAGGCAGGAGGGTTAAGATAAGTGAAGGTTATTTGTCAGCAGGGAGAGATACGAAGATGCTACATTACTGGCTTCAAGGATGAAGGAAGGGACCATAGTTCCAAAAATGCAGGCAGCCCCTACAGGCTGGAAAAGACAAGGACATAGATTACCTTCATAGGCTTCAGAAGGAACTCAGCTCTGCTGCTACCTTGATTTTAGCTTTATAATCCCCATTTCAGACTTTTAATCTCTAAAATCATAAAATCATATAGTTCTGTTGTTTTAAACCACTAAATGTGTGGTAATTTATTATAGCAGCAAAAAGAATATAATATAGTCTTCCAGTTTATACCTGTCTGGTGTTTCCCCACTATTGGATTCAGGTTACTTTGGGGAGAAATGTCATAGAAATGATATTTTGCCATTCTCAGTGCATGGGATCGGGTGAGACGTGGTAAGAGTTTGTTCCAATAGTGATGGTGCAGACTTTGATCATTGTAATAACTGATGCCAGTTCAGTTTTCTCCACTGCAGAGTTGCTACTTTTTTGTAATTAACAAATAGTTTATGTAAAGATATCTTATGACTACATAAACATACTATTCCTCATCAAAATGTTGCCCACTAGTTTTACATCCAGTAATTCTTGACTGAAATAAGTAATACTATAGTGATTACCAGCTGGTAATGTTTTTCAATCCATCTTTCCTTATACATTTATTAGTTGGCATTCTATCTTAGAGGGGAAAAAAGGAATGAATCAAAAAAGAATAAGGTTGATTATTTATTGGTTATGGGTCTGATAAGATGGAAGAGATAAAAGAGGTGCCAATATTTCTGTGACTGTAACTATTGAGTAAAGTAAAGGTATCTGTCCATACTGAAAAGTAAATCACTTTACCTTTTGGACAGCATGGACAGACCTAGAGAACATCATGCTAAGTGAAATCAACCAGTCAGAGAAAGATAAGTACCACATCATTTCACTCGTGTGTGGAATGTAATGAACAAACTGAACTAACAAGCAAAATAGAGGCCAACTCATAGAGAGCAGGGATCCGGGGGGAAAAAGAGACAAAGAACTCATGGACACGGACAGCAGTGTGGTGACTGCAGGGCAGGGCTGGGAGCGGCAGAGGGTATAGGGAGATAAATGGTCATGAAAAAATACAATTAAAATAAATCATAACTATAATTATTTATTTAAAATATTTTAATCTAGATGCCTCTTATATTTTCCCTCGGTCATACCCAAAGACCTTGCTCTTTTCCACTAAAAGTACACCTTTAAAATTGCTCTATTATCAGTTCATGGAGTTCTTTTATGTAATGGCATAATATTTTATGTGTTTAAATAATAAGTCCCAGATCTGTTTTACAGCATGGTACCTATAGTTAACAATTCAGTATTTTACACTTAAAATTTTAACTGGGTAGATCTCATGTTAAATGTTCTTACTGCACGAACCAGCAACAAAAACAAAACAAACGAACAAAAGATCCGGAGGGGAAAAAAGGTTTTGTGGAGATGTGGATACGTTGTGGTGAGGTTTTATTGGTGTTTGTGTATCACCAAATTTTATACATTAAATACACCCATTTTCATATAATTATATTTTAATAAAGCTATTTAAAATTAAGTTAAATTAGTATACGGGGCAAATTAGGGATCTATACTAATTTGAGCAGCAAGGGTATAGTTAAAGTGAAAAGCCCATTCACTTTAACAGTTTAATTAAGAAATCAAGAATAAGTATAGGCCTGGGTATTTAAGTACATGATTAAAATTTTAAAACCAAAACCAAAATAACCTTTTTTCTTTTAAATGAAAAGTGTGATATAAATTATTATAAATTGTATCGAACTGGTCAAAAGTTCATTTAGTTTTTTTTCTAAAATACATATAAGACACATAAATATAAAAGACACATTTTTTATTTTCAAGAATAACTTTATTGATTTGGATATTTTGAGTATGTCACCTATCTTCCACATGGTATAATGTTGACTGTTATCAATTAGTGTCTTGATTTGATGGCTATCAACTTCAATGACCATCATGAAGCCTTGTCCAGCAAGAAATCTCCAGCACGAAACGACGTAAACTACTTTTTAAAAAATTGTTGTTCAGTTACAGTTGTCCAGCCCTTTTCCCCGTTGTTCTCCCCTGCCCTGCCCTCCCCACTCCCACAGTTTATTTCCACCATTGTCCTTGTCTCCGTGTCCTTTCTGTGTGTTCCTTAGCTTGCCCCTCCCCCCTTTCCCCACTTATCCCTCTCCCTCCACCCACTGGTCACTGTCAGTTTGTTCTTTATTTCTATGTCTCTAGTTTTACTATGCTCATTTGTTTGTTTTGTTGATTAGATTCCACTTATAGGTGAGATCATATGGTATTTGTCTTTCACTGCCTAGCTTATTTCACTTAGCATAATGCTCTCCAGTTCCATCCATGCTGTCCAGAAGGATAGAGTTTCCTTATTTCTTTCTTCTGCATAGTATTCTATTGTGTAAATATACCACCATTTCTTGATACGTTCGATTAGTCACAGCACCTTCTTCATACACTGAACAAATTTTTTCCTGTGTGTTTCAGTTGGGTTTTTTACCTTTCTTGAAATAATAAAGTAATATTAAAATGGATACACAAAGATTCACCAATTTTGATAAGTTTTTTTTTAATGCACGTTGATACCAGATTTGTCACAACACAATCTAACAAAATTGTTTCTTGTTTCAAGTGAAATTAAATTGTTTCTTGTTTCAAGTGAAATTAAAGACAATTACTAGAGCCATTTTACAGGAAAAAAAAATGAACTTTTTGGCCAACCCAATATATAAACTTAAACAAGTTCAAGAGTTTCTTCTTAGTTGTATTGTAGTCTTGTCAGCTTTAACAGGAAGTTTTTCTTTCTTTCCTTTTTTTTCTTTGTTTGCTTAAGATACAAATGCATTTTCATGATGCTTTGCCTTTTATTTTTATTAGGCTTACCAAGTTTAACTTTACAACTGTCTCCTGTTCTTTAAAATTTCTCTTGTTAATTAATGAGTGAAACATTTTTCAGTACCTTTTAGTTCTAATTTGTGTACCCTTTTTCTTACTAACGCATGTTTAACTTGTCTAACTCAGGAATCTTAACTACCTCATTCCTGACTCAGAGCTCTTCCACTGGCATTTTATGAAAGGCTCTCTCCTCCAAATCTAGACCGTGTGATATTGTCTTAGAGATTTTTTCCAGCCCTCACTTTCTTTAGAACTTATTTCCAGTTGTTGGTTGTGAACTTGTCTTTACTCCTTTGGGTTGATTGAGTTTTGCATGCTCTTTGATTTTCTAGCCAGTCTCTGCCTCCACAGTACAGCACACAGCCCAGTGCACTCTCTATTACCCGCACTGGTCCTCGCAAAGAAGAGAACACCAGGTAGACTGCACACTTAGTAGAAATAAAATTTAAAGTATTAATATGGGAATTTATCTAAAAATATATGAACATAAATATTTGTAAATAGAGGGTTATCTATTAACATAAATAGTTTTTGGAGGAAGACTTGGTGACAAGTTAACCTTTCAATGTGCAATCATTCTGTCAGCAAATTCTACACTTTCTAAATTTAGACTGTATTTCCTCTTTATTTTTTCCCATAGACATAGACATAAAACAGCAGCAAATTTCTATATTATAATAATTTTAGAGGTTTAGTATAGATATTTTAACACTGCCAAATAACACCATCAAAGTTTAATCTTAATAATTTAACATATATTGATATTTTAGTATCAACTTGGTACTAAACTGATGTTTTGACCAAAAAAGTGTATAATTTTTACCACAAACCTAGAAAATACATATTATTACCTTATTTACATATGATGCTTAGAATGACTGAGAAATCTTTCTAAGATGGTTATTTACATGTCTTTAGAAACTTGTCAGAAAAAGATTTTAAACTTGGTCCCTGTGACACTAAAGATAGTATTCTTAACTACTTCTCATGTTTACCATTCTCACTTAAAGAAAGAATCTGACTTTGGATTATGAAAGAAGATGATTTTGTTGAATAGGCAAATGTTATTTATTATATTAAGTAATAGAAACTTTCTAATTTCTTAGGGTTACTCTCTGTTTTAATGAAGGATGAAAAGTTTGTGATACTGAGTAAGTATCATGTTATCTTAATTCTAATACTATGTTGATTTTATAATGTATTGTGTTGTTACTACATTTTTCAGGAAAGGAAAGATTATAGCACCAAGTACACTCTTCATTGTTTAGCAGCAATCCTATTTCAAAATATTAACATGTAAAAGACATCAATAGCAGCAACTTAATACTGTAAGTGATAAAATGAGAATAAGAAGTAGTTATCAAGCTTGTAACATTTCTAAAATTTAGATCCTGATTTTCTCTCCTTGACCAAACATTTATCAGTCTCTTCTTAGCTCTCTTTTCAACCAGGGGATGCATGACCTTGGCTCCTATCCCTACCGAGCTTGTATAGGCCATTTGCAGCAAGAATCCTGCAAAGTATGCTTAGAGGGAATCCCACACCCTTCTTTCTAATCAGACTCCTCAACCTTCACCCTTGATATCACCCTGGCCCACCTTCAGCGAGTTCCCCTACTTTTGCCTTCTCCCTTTAGTAATTTTCTATCCACTAACCTCTTCACCCTGCTTTTCAGTTATAAGTCACTTCTTTTCCTTATAGTATTTAGAACTGAGCCCAGTTCTGTTCTGAGTTCCCTTTTTCCTATTGCAATATTTCCAAATAAAATGTGTTTTTGCATCTCTAACTACTGTTAGGTTCTAGTTTCCTTTGACAAGTCCTTCTTCAATTTAAATGTTAAATACCTTATGGGTGAAATATCTATGTGCAATATATTTGACACTTAAATTTGAGTCAATAACAGATCCATGTGAGGTTTATAATGTGTATAGAAATAAGAGATATGACAATAATAAGGCAATGGTACTATAAATGTGAGTATAATATAATGGTAATGGAATCTGTAGTTAAATGGAATTATACTGTTGTAAGGTTAATACATTGTAAAGCAGGAAATAAAGTGATAAGAGAGAAATGCAACGTGTGAACTGATAAAGAGAAAGGGTGAAATTGTATGAAGTGTCATTTTTAAAGTATGAAATGGAAAGAGTTCAGAGAAATGATATTGACTGTTAATACATTTTGGTAAGGTAGACATACATAGTTAGCCTTGTAGTACCACTGAAATAAATGATAACGAGTGATAGCTGATAAGCCAATAAATGATATAAAATGAAGTGACAAAAAATTTCAAATAACCAAAGAACACAGGGAAGAAGCAATAAAGAACATAAAAATCATAATTGAGACAAATGGAAAGCAAATGGAATGGTAAACTCAAATGCATCAAAAGGCAGAGAGTAGTAAGCTGTGTAAAAAAAGTAAGAAACACTGTATGCTATTTAGGAGATAACATTTAAAATATATTATGACAAGAGATATACAAACAGCAAGAAAAATAGCATGACTATATCATAATCAGAAAACATAGATATAAAGACAAAGATTATTATAATCCAATGAAGGACTCTTCATAATAACAAAAAGAGTGATTTTCCAGAGGGCCCGACAGCCCCAGATATGTATGTGCCTAATAATATAAGACTAATACAAATGGAGCTAAAGGCAAAGTAGACAAATTCATGATTATTGTTAAGGATTCTAATACCTTTCTGCCAGTGAATGATTGAACAAGCGGGAAAAAATAACTAAGGTTGTACAAAACCTAAAAACAGAACTAAACAACTTGACCTACTTAAAATTGAGAATAGCAAAATATTCTATTCCAATGCACACTCAATGTTTGCCAAGAGAAGTAATATATCTAGCCATAAGTATCCCTTAGTATACCTCAAAAGATTGAAATCTGACAGGTAATTCTCTGTGACAATAAAATAATTAACTTAGAAATCAATATCAATAAAATACCTAAATATACTCATAGAATTCATAATATATAATAAATACTTCAAACCTAATGATAATAAAAACAAACTTGTATAAGAAAATAAAGCAGTCAGAAAACCTATACAACATTTAACAAATATAAAAGAAATAAAGGCTTAAAAATAGTAACCTTAGTCCCTTCTTTAAAAAGTTAGAAAAAAATAAATTTAGAGTAAACAGAGGAATAGAAATAATAAAAATCATAGCACAAATCAATGAATTCAGAAAACTTCAATAGAGAAAATTAACAATGCTATACTTTTTTGAAAAGATTAATAAAATTGATAACTCTCACATGAATAATTAAGAGAAAACAAAGGTATCAATATCTGCAAAGGCTATCACTATAGATTATACACATATTAAAAGGATATAATGGAATATCATGAATACTTTTTTTTAAAGATTTCTTTTTTTTAAAGATTTTATTTATTTATTTTTAGAGAGGGAAGGGAGGGAGAAGAGAGAGAGAGAGAAACATCAATGTGCGGATGCTGGGGGCCGTGGCCTGCAACCCAGGCATGTGCCCTGACTGGGAATTGAACAAGTGATGCTTTGGTTCGCAGCCCGCGCTCAATCCACTGAGCTATGCCAGCCAGGGAGAATATCATGAATAGTTTTATGCTAATAAATTCAACAAATTAAATGTACAAATTTCTTGAAAAGTCTAATTATTAATATGAAGGAGCCTCCGGCAAACTTCAAACATTCCAACATTTGCATCACAGGGGTGCCAAAAGGAGAAGAGAAAGAGCAAGAAAGTGGAAATCTATTTGAAAAAATAAATAAAAGCAAACTTTCCTAATTTGGTGAAGGAAATAGACATACAGGTCCAGAAAGCACAGAGAATCTCAAAGAAGATGCAAGTAAAGAGGACCACACCAACACATATCATAATTAAAATGCCAAAGTTTAAATATAAAGAGAGAATCTTAAAAGCAGTAAGAGAAAAACAGATAATTACTTACAAAGGAGTTCCCATAAGACTGTCAGATGATTTCTCAAAAGAAACTTTGCAGGCTAGGAGAGACTGGCAAGAAGTATTTAAAGTGATGAAAAGCAAGGATCTACAACCTAGATTGCTTTACCCACAAAGCTGTTATTTAGGGTGGAAGGGCAGATAAAGTGCTTCCCAGACAAGGTAAAGCTAAAGGAATTCATCATCACCAAACCACTACTATATTAAATGTAAAAGGAACCTATTTAAGAAAAAGATAAAAAGTATGAACATTAAAATGGCAATAAATGCATAACTATCAACAATTCATTCTAAAAAAACAAAATAAGCAGACAAGCAGAATGGGAACAGAATCACAGACATGGAGAACACTGGGATGATGGCCAGCAGGGAGGGGGATTGGGGAAAGGGTGAAGAGATTAAAAAGTACAAATTGTCAGGTACAGTATAGGCAGGGGGATATTAAGAGCAAGTATAAGAAATGGAGAAGCTGAAGAACTTACATGCATGACCCATGGACATGAACAAAGTTAGGGGAATCACCAGAGGGAGTTGGGGGTACTGGGTGGAGGGGAGCAAAGTAGGAAGAACTGGGACAACTGTAACACCATAATCAATAAAAAATGAAGAAATAAAAACTGAATAGCCCTATAACTATTAAAGCAATGTTTACATTCAAATCAAAATAATGTTTTGGCCTAGAGGATTTCATTGATAATTTCTATCAAGCATTTAAGGAAAAAACAATAATATCAATGTTACAGAAATAAAAAAGAAGTACACACTCCTTACCTCCTTTTTATGAAAGGCAGCAAAAAAATTGACAATAGACAAAGAAATATTTCTCAGGAACATGTAAATAAGAATCCTCAACAAAATGGTAGAAATACAGTCTCACAAAATATGAAAAAAATACATCATGTCCTATTCAGTATATTTCAGGAATATAAATTTTTTTTGATATATTAAAATCAAACAATGTAGCTTTTGACCAGCTTAACAGGCCATAATAAAAAAAAATCTATATTAACAACTTGAGAAATATCCTATTTAGGTTTTTATTCCTACATTTTCAACTATTCTGCTGTTCAGTTGCTTTAAGCCACAGGTAGCAAACACAAGGCCCACGTAGGCTGAATCCAGCCCTCCACCTTGTTTTATCCAGCCCGGCACCTTGCTTCTACCTGGTGGCAGCGCCAAGCTCTTTGCCCCTAGTAGTTACATTTATTCAGTCCTAAAATTATATTTAGCCCTTTGAAGGCAACTGCAAGGCTGATGTGGCCCCCAGTGAAAATGAGTTTGACACCCCTGCTTTAAGCAATACATTATTGTGCCCTTGTTTTTTGGTTAGGAATTCAGCAAGTGCTTAGCCAGGTGGTTCTTTATTCATTTGGCTTCAGCTAAGGTGGCTAGAGCTGGAATATCAGCCACCATAATGGCATCATTATGCACATGTCTAATGCTCAGGTGCTCCTTCCTTTTTCTCTCTGCATGAATCTTGTTCTCCAGGAACTCTCCATGTGGGTTGACTTCTTACAGGACGGCTGTGTTAGGATTACTGCACTTCTAAAACGGTGGCTGTCCCCCAAGTGTCAAACAGAAGAAACTCTCTGATTACTAAGTGGTGCATTCAGAATCAGCCAGCATAACATCACTGCCATCATATTTTATTAAACAAAGAAGTCCCACAGCCTGCTCAAATTCACAGGACTAGAAAAACTGAGTGTAACTGGTAAACATAACACTGTAGAAAGCATGTTGGATAGGAAATAATTTTGCAGCCATTTTTAGTAAATGCAAACACATTTTACAAAACTGCAATACTGGAATAGCATCTGGCAAAAATCAATACAAATCTATCATAAAAAGTTTCAGCTAAATAAGACTAGAAAAACAAAGATCTATAAAGGTGATGTTTAGACAATGGTTTACATGATCATAATACAACAAAGGAAGAACTCTTAGAAGTGTCTTCTGTAGGTTCCCATATTTTAGATGCTAATGGTGCCATGGAAAGATTATTAAGTGATTTTTGACTGTTCATTTGGAAAATCAGTAGTTATTTTTATAATTATTTGATTGCCATTAACTAAGATCCATTCAAATCATATGAACATAAAATATTTCACCAATGCAAATATTACTTTATAAAAGAAGTTTATTCAAGAATTACATTATAGTTTTCTCTAGATAAAAGCCTTTAAGTCAGATTAGTATATTTCATTTGTTTTATTACTATAGTACTCAAATATAATTGTGTTACACATATTAATTAGGTTTATGAATATATTCATCAGGTAACATATTTCTATACTTTATGTTGTTTTATATTCAGATAAAATCAGATTTTATTAAAACATTTTAAAAAGTAATTTGATTACTTTGTTCCAGCCTCAGGGATTCAATTATGGTCAATCCTTAAATGCATGGCCTTCTTTGGGGACCAATAAATTGTAACATTCTTATTATAAAATATTCTAATAAGTGAATATATCAATAATTATATATTTATTGCTTGTATATTATTATATAATTATATGATATAATAATATAATCATATAATTATATATACAGCAAACTTATTGTTAACATTATCATTAGGTGTTGAGGAAGAAATTCTCACTCAGGTGCAATGCAGTCTTAATAGCAAAATCTTAATGAGCTGCAGTAATGAGAAGAATCCTTTAGTTCACAATTAATTCAAAGGCCTCTTTTAATCCATCTCCTATTCTCAAGTTTAAGGAGAATCATATAGTAGCAGCATTTGCTGATTTAATTTTCCCATATGGTCCATTCCTTATAAGCCCTCTGGTGTTAATAAGCAGTGAAAGGACTGAAAGTGGGCAATAGAAAGATGAGAGATAAATAAAGAAAATGGATAATCCTAAAAGTAGATAATTGAGAATTATCTCAATTATCCCAAAGGCATATCCCAAAGGCAGATATTCCCAAAGGCATAACCACTGTATCTTTCCTTTCATAAAAAGAAAACCAGCCTATTTCCCAAAACACTGGAGATGAATTTTATACCATAGTAAATACAGAGAGAACTTTATAGAATTATGTGTTTAAAGTTCAAAGAGACCTTTCAAATGATCTGCACCAGTATTGTTACTATGGAGATGAGAAAATTGAGACTCAGGGTGGTTTTGTGGCCCTTTTACAATCAAAGCACTTGGCAGAGTCCCTCATTGGATTGTTCCTCCCATGCATTTTTGGAACAAAAGTCATTACTTTTTTCTTAATTAAATGTATTGGGGCAACTGAGGTTAATAAGATTATATAGAGTTCTTATATAAGTGTATAATCATCATTATGTTGCATTGCGTTTTCACTGCCCAAATTTAAATCTTCTTTTGTCACCACATACTTGACCCCTTTACAAGCCCCTCAACTTATTCCCTCTGGTAATCATCATCCTGTTGTTTGTATCTATGAGTTTTCATTTGTTAAATTTCTTGTTTGTTTGGTTGTTGTTTTCAATTTTATATCTCACATATGGGTAAAATCACATGGTTCTTAACTTTGACTTACTTCATGTAGCATGATATTCTCAAGGCCCGACCATGTTGTTGCAAATGGCACTGTTTCATCTTTTATGGTTGTTTTTATCATGCTTCTTTTCTTACTAATTTGTATCTCTCTCTTCCTTGTTCCTAAAGGCCTCCCATTCATTTTTCTCGAACAAATGTATTAATGTTACATATACTAATATAAATTTTATAGTCTTATAATTATTTTTTAAAAGTTCTAATAGTAAATAATGTCAATAATAAATGTAAATAGTAAATTATAAATGCCATAAATATTGTATTAAGAGCAGGAAAAAAAATAAAAAATCCATCAACTATATAAAGGATTTGAATCCATGCATAGCTTGGTTGTTTATGTTAAATATGCCCATTCTCCACAAATAGACTTGTACTTGTACTATCAATATATTAAGAAGAAACATGTATGTAAAACCAAAGTAGAATCTCAATTATGACTTACAATTTATGAACACTGTGTGGCACTCACTAACTTTTTGATGACTTGTTAATTTATACACACTAGAAAATAAATGATTTTAACTTCTGAAAAATCTATGTTTTAGGAATACTTATACTTTTTAAACCATTAGTTACCACAAATATTCCCTACCTAAATATATCACTTATATAGAATTTTTCTATCTAAAGTGAAAATAATAAAGTCTTAAAATAAAGAGATATTGGAAAATGACAATGTGGCTAGATATGTGGAATATCCTACGTGCATAACTTGAAAAATAGCCTTAAAAATTGACTAGTACAATGCCCTACTTCTACTACTGTATTCCAATTAAGGAATTCCATTTTAGCATTTATATCACCTCTGGATGAACCTCCTGAGGAGCACTCTCTTAGCAGGTAACTTCTACACTTTTAAATCCAAATCTGATTCTACCACTCAGTTATATATTTTGCATTAATTCTAAGTTTGCTGTCTGAATGAAAATATAAAATTTAATAATGATAATTCTCCTATTCCCTTCTCCTCACTATGCTTCTTTTTAGAGAGAATAACAGTTCTCAAAAGTTTGCTAACTTTTCAACTGTTCTCCCATAAATTAAGATCCCAAATGTCATCATTGTATTTGTCTTTGTACACACTTTGTTTTTTTCAATATGACTCTTAAACTGCAAATTCTCAAACTAAGCAAAATACATTAGATGAACTCTCATTAAGAAAGAGTAAAGTATGAACATTATTATGTGTTTCTGAATATTTTTAATAAGGCAATGTAATAGAGGATTAGCTCTTATGAAACAAACTTTATTGTCTAATATCCTTCTTATAATCAGAAAGTCATCTCCCAGTACTGTATTTAAATTATTTATTTTTATCATAAAAAAGAATATTGCATTTATTCCTCACAAAATAGCATTGTAGACACCAATGAATAATAATAAGGCATGCATTTCTGTTTCTAAAAGAATTTATAAGCCAGTAGGGGGCACACAGGAAACATCTAGCACACACTAGATAGTGAAATGTTCTTAGAATAAATGAATGAACTAATTATAATTGAAAAGCATTTAAAAAGCATTCTAATGAAGATCTGAACAAACCTTTATTATAGCAGAAAAAGGGGAAAGGTAATTTTACTTTAACCCAAGACTTTAAGAAGGGTTTCATTGCATAAGAAATTGTACTAAGTTTGCAAAGATGAAAAAATATTGAAATACTTTTTGTATTGCATTGTAATTTTTATCTTCCTTGTCAAACTCTCTTATGTGACTGTGTTTCCTTTATGGCAGTGACTGATTCTAATATTTAATTTCCTTAGGACCAAAAAGTGATACCTGGAGCAGTTCAGATAATGCATTCTTGTTGAGTGGATGAGTAAATTACAACAAATGTGGGACAATAAAATAGGTTGAGAAAATATTGTAACAGTGGGTTCTCTTTTTACTGGAACAGCAATGGAGTTATTATGGAGAGGATGGTTAAAAAAAAAAGTAGAAAGCTACATTAATGTCACATAAATAGCAGTTGTAATTATCATGGTAAGGATGTTAATATTGTGGAGTCATCATGTTATCTGAAAGACATGTGTTATGTGATTGACCGAGATTTCCAGGTAAGTGCCACTCACTAACAAAATGGATGCACTTGAAAAATGTGAGAGTCAAAAGATGAGCTTGAAAACTATGGCAGTAATCTAAGACAGAGGTGAGAAGTGTCAAAATTAGGGTAATGTCACAAGAAATTTTTTAAAAGCTGTGTAACATACAACTCCAATCATAGTGTTACAGAACAAACAAGGGGGGCCTGGGACGATAATACTATTACTGAAAGAGACCCAGGTCTGTCATGTCTGCCGCCTTAAAGGAAAGATGTCTCTCTCAATGCCAGAGATTCGTGAAAAGGAAAGGAAACATTTATTTAGTGCTACACAAACTTAAAGTAGTGACCTAATGTCTTTATCAAAATCTTAAAAGTCCCTTAAACACACTCACAAACACACACAGTCCTTCCTTCCCCTTTGCCCAGTCTGGGGTACCGTATTTCAGGAAAGGAAATAGAAGTCTGGGCTCAGGCAGCCCCTGGTTCTTCCCAGTAATCCGTGCTCGGCTGGTAGGCCTCCCTTGGTTCTTGGCACGCTCAGCTGTGTCCTGGAATCTCTGCTAAAGCTGGGTGGTGGTTCTCCCTACTACTGCTGTGGGGGTCCCCACCCTGGCAAAGGTGCGTGGTCCTCTCTCCACAGCTCCAGCGACGTGGTCCTCTCTCCTCCAGGACTGCAAGTCCCCACTCAGCCAAATCCACGTGGTTCTTCCAACAAAGCTAAGGGGAGATGGTGTTGTTTTAAATCTAGTCAATGTGCTTCATTTATCAGAAAGGAAAGGGAGGTTCAGAGAAGTAAACTTAGGTTAATGTCAGGGTTACACAGCTAGTTAATGAGAGCAGTATGATGAGGTTAGTGCTAGTTAGTACTCCTTCTTCCCATCCTTTAAATTTTATTTTTCAGTTACAATTTACATTTAATGTTATTTTGTATT